>SNQJ01S0144829.1:0-24200 GCA_010110895.2 Picea sitchensis
AGAGGATTTGGAAGAACTGGGAGATCTAGTCTGAGATATGTCTTGCTGTTCGGAAGAGGTAGCTCTGTAAGGGCCTTGCTGGCTGAGCCTGGGTGGCCTCTCAAGGTCTCACAGATCTAACGATTGATGACAGGCTATTGTCTGCTTGCCTCTTGGTGCCTTTCCATGATGGGAGCACTGAGAAGAAAGAACTAATCGTCTTGAAGGTGTCCAGTCTGGGCGGGGATGACTGGAGTGAGTGAGATTTAAGATCGAGGGCCTCCCTGATGTAAAGAGCCAGGCATCCCGAGGAATGAAGTATAAACAAAACATTCAAATATATAACAAGATAGAGAGATTTGATAAGGTAAGATAAGATAATTTTATTAATGTCCAACTATTGACCACAAATAGGTCAAAGGGACTACTACGTACAATAGTGTTGAATATAAAGTGGGAGTGCATGCAAAGGCTGCTCCTATAAAAGCATATAAAGGCATGGTAAAAGCATATCTAAAATATGCTATGTTAGATAAGGTCTCTAGTCTAAGATCATGAAATGGAAAAACAGAGCAGTCACGTAGAAACATGCAAGTAATGTAGAGAATCCAACAACAAAACCTCTAGCAAGGGAGGGGAGGATGTTGTATTGCATGACTGGTGCTGATCAACCTTCGATGCTCTCTCTCCCATCCAGGGCTGAAGAGAAGAAGCTAGTGATAGAACACTGATAGGAGGATCTGGAAGAAGAATTGGGAGATCTAGTTTGAGATATGTCCCTCTGTTTGGAATAGGTAGCCCTATACCAAGTTTTGGAGAAGTCCCCCGTTTGCTGGTGCCATGTGAACTATCTCGGGATCTATGACGAAATCGTTGTAAGGGCCTTGTTGGCTGAGCCCAGGTGGCCTCTCAATGTCTCATGGATCTAACTACTAATGAAAGGCTGTTGTCTGCTTGCTTCTTGGTGCCTTTTCCTGATGGGAGCACCAAGAAGAAAGAACTAATTGGATTGAAGGTGTCCAGCCTGGAAGGGGATAGCTGGAGTGAGTGAGATCTAAGGTAGAGGGCCTCCCTCATGTAAAGAGCTAGGCATCTTTGGTCTGGGAACTGGAAGAAGGTAGAGAGTTTGAGATTCCCTGAAAGAGGCAATGGTAATGTCCTTTGATCTCATAATATATGGGACATGGGAAGACAAAATGCTCTTCCATCTTAGTCTCATCAAGATGGCAGAGCTGAGAGATCCCATTGCCGCATGTTATATGATGATCAGTCTTGACTTGAAGTCAATGAGAGCCCACCCAAAACTACTTGAGAGGAACCTTAAGGGCATGCATCGAGTGCCTAATCATATATGGGGGCTGAACAATAAGGTTGTCCCTTAGCTCCATAAAGTGCTATGTATAAAAGGTCATCTTTGGGTATAACCCCCTAGGTTGGTCAACTTAGGTAACTCAAATAAACTATCTAAAGATGCCCTCTTTGATAATCCTATTTAATTCATGCTTGGTTGGTAAGAGTCGGTGGGGGGCATTAAGAGAATATCTGAAAGCAGGGAGGTAGTACATTGAGATACCAATTGATTTAAGTAGACTGGGGACCTGTGCAAACTAGCTTGAGGCTTGATCAAAAGTGATGGAAGTGGCTATGGCCTCCGAAGATTGGTAAGTGAGGTAAAGTTAGCGATCTCTGCTGGCTAGTAAGTCAACATATCCTTGAACTTGGTAAAAAAGGGAGACCAAACCAAAGATGGTTTCAATCTTGAAGGGAAGGGGTGTGAACTCTGCTTGGATAATGGCCTAGGGCATTCTCCTCTTGCACTTAATGATGTGGCGGCACATGAGGACTCAAACTTGCTCTATCGTGGCCTAATTCGACTCAAGAAGACTGGGCCCCTAAACCTTTGAACTGTAGAGAATCACGGGTTTGATGAGGTCCATCTTGTAAGACATGTCATGAAAGTGATTATGAAAGCATTGATTCTCGAGGAGAGCAAGGGAGTTGTAGCCTTTGTTGATCTGAGGCTAGAGGGTTTTCTTCAAGCCAAACCTGGGCTCGGAGAACTAAATGCTTAAGTATCTGTAGGCAATGGTATTTGTTATCCCTAGTTGCTAGGGATAATTAAGGAGAATGATGTCTCGAGGCCCTTGGGTTGTAGACATGGAGTACCGAGAGGCAGCTTGACCAACAATGTCCACTTGCATAGAGAAAGGCCTACCTCACCACCACACATATCACACTCATCACGATGGAATCCACCACACCAACTATCTTCTAGAAGACATTGGGTCTTGCTCTTGAGGTACAAGCTAGGTATTATATTGAGTGTCATTTCAATATTTGAGAGGCATTTGAGTTTGTTTTTAAACTACTTTTAATGTGTAGCGTGCATGAAAATTATGCTCTTTGACGAGTCATTGTGCCATTCAGAGCCATACTTGTCACTTTCACTTCATCCCTTCATCTCCTTACCTTTTGGGATTTTAGGGTGTATTGAACCAAGAAGGGATTCTCCCTCATTCTATGGGAAGAAAAGGTTGGGGCCCGGAGGCTTGTAGCTGGCAAAAGAAAGAAGCCAATCATGAACCTTCTAGATGCTGTGGGGATCTACCAGAGGGACAATGAAATGTTTCTCACTTGGCCCGATGGGATCAAGTGAAAAATAACTAATACAAAATGCCAACCAAAGTGGAGCATGTGATGCTCCCACCAACCTAGGGGCCCATGCCTATCCTGCAGAACTCCCTATGAGACCCAGAGACTTTGGCTCTAACCTCCTGAGACAAAATTCATCCTCATCCATGTAATGAAGAGATACTTGTAGGTTTCTGGTGCGGGCATTAAAGTCTCCCAAAAGGATGACCTCCCCATGGGTGGAATAGCAGGAGATGTCAGCATAGAGATCAATGAAAGGGTCCCCCTCAGACTCCCTATGAAGTTCAAAGTGCAACGAGGCTTGGGGGAAGTAGCAAACTACATTGTAGATATCTCGAAGGAAGGGGTCGTTTTAATGGATCCAGACCCACAAGAGAAATCCCATACTCATTTTACAAACAACATAGTAGCATTTGTTTTGGAGGGAGTCCCGTATGAGACATGCGACACCCTCGGATCCTCTGACACTATTGGATTTGGTCTCCTGTGGGTAGATCATGCCCAATGAAATCCATGTATCGGGGGTGGCATGCATGGGGCTTATAGCGTCTCGTCTCTATATGAGGGAGAAAAGGAGGTGGGTGGGACCTGAAATTTCACACATCCAAAGCATTATCCGGTGAAGACCAAAATGCATCATTATAGTTCCAACAACCAATGGAGATGGTGGGTCATCTCCCCCTACCCTATCCCCCAGCTGAACAAGACCGTCATTTGGCCCAAGGGTGGGAGTATTTTGGAGAGGCCGAATCACGGATGACGGCTTTCAGATATCGAATAATAGCCCATTTACCTTCTTTCTGCTTATTTATTTGTGTCCCACAGTCCCTAAGGTGTTTGGGAGTTCCATGTTGGAGTTTGGTGAGAAGTCCTGACGTAAAGAAAGATTTTACGTGTGGGCAGGGTAGAGAAACTTGAGGTGGTCCTCTAGTGTCAAAAAACGGAGGAAGAGTGTTGAGTTGGGGCCCATCTATGCATGCTCAAGGGTGAGGTCCTTCAGATCTAGAGTGTCGTGAAGGAAGGAGGTGTCGATATGTAGGGTGTCCGATGTGGCCCATACCTATCCTGCGAACTCCTATGAAGACCCACGAACTTTGGCTCTAACTCCTCGAGACAAAGTGCATCCTCATCCCTGTCATGAAGAGAGACCTGCAGGTTTCTAGTGCGAGCAAGTCATACAAAAATGACCTCCCAAAGAATTTGGGAATAAGTAGGAGAATTAGCCGACATACAGGTCGAGGAAAGGGTCCCCATTGGACTCACTATGACGTGCAAAGTGTGATGAGGCTTGGGGGAAGTAGCAAACTACAATGTAGATATCTCGGAGGAGGGGGTTGTTTTGATGGATCCGGACCCACAAAAATCTGTCATACTCATCTGCAAACAACATAGTAACCCTGTTCTAGAGGGAATCCCATATAAGACAAGCGAAACACCTAGATCCTTGATGTTGTCAGATCTGGTCTCATGTCGACAACACAATGCCCAATGATATCCATGTATCAAGGCTGGCGTCCGCATGGGGCTTGTGTGCATCTCTATGAGGAAAATAAGGTCGTGGGACCCGAATGCAACCCGAAGCGTACCCAATGAAGACCAAAATGCACCATTACAAATCCAACAACCAATGGAGATGGTGGGTCATCTTCCCCTACCCTGTCCCCCAGCTGAACAAGACCATCATTTGGCCCAAGGACGGGAGTATCCCGGAGAATTTGAATCATGGATGGCTTGGAGCTTTGAGGTGTCGAATATAGCGTATTTACCTTTAACCCTGCCTTCTTTGTGACACGGTCCTAAGACAATTTGAGTTAAATATTTTGGTATTTGGTGAGGTCGACATCAAGAAAGATTTTTTGTGTGGGTGGGAGTGGAGAGTTTTCTCTTAGCCCAGAGAGCTCTGAGGCAGTCCTCTAGTGTTCGGAAACGAAGGAAGAGTGTGGAGTTGGATCCCATCCATGCACGTTCAAGGGTGAGGTCCTTCAGATCTAGAGTATGGTGAAGGAAGGGAGGTGTCGATGTATGCAAGGGTGTCGATGGGGCATCGGAGGCATTGGCTGCTGAATTTTCACCCTTGAAGTCTTGAGGGTTAAAGACCCAACATGCAACACTTTGTTTGGCATCGATATTTTCTAGGGTTTTAGCACTTATGTTGAGCGGGAGGTTGGTTCCCACACGAGGCAAGTACATGGTTAGTATAGGGTTGCTTAGTTCAGAACCCGCAGTCTACTTGGTTTTCATGCATTTTTGAGAGAGATATATACATACATGTGTTGCTACTTTTTAGGAGGCACGGTTTGATTGGGTCTCTTGGTAGTTTGGGGTAGTTTAGAGCATACATTATTAGTCCTTGTAGGATTCTATGCCCGATGACATTTTAAGGCGACATCGAGGGAACTTATATTTTGGCGGTGTGATTCCGAATTTGATTTAAGATTCCAAGGCACAATAATGATCCTTAGGGCATCCGGAGGGCTGCTGGGACCTTTTGAATAGGTATCACCCAGTTACTATTTTAGCGAGGGTTGAAAGCATTATGGCCCGCGCGTTGATGGCATATTCGGATCCCTTGAGGAAAGACGATATTAATGAGTATAAAATCAAGGTGGAATGACTTTCTATTTTTGGTAGTATTTATGTGGACAATTTTTCCAAAAATAGAACCAGGATTCTATTTTTAGAGAACCCTATTTTTAGGAGGTTCTATTTTTTTAGCTACCTCTATATTTAGTAGGTCTAGTCATCGTCCATGCGGTGCCAAGTGGCACCCTCAGAGATCGACATGTGGCAGAGCTACATAGTGATATGGCATCCACCTAGGCAAATATTCCTAAAAATTGGAGCATATGATAGTGGTGATGGAAGGAGAGGTTGCATGAGTTTCCTCCATGCACTCATGTGCTCACTCTAAACTTAAACTCTATTATTTCCTCCTCCCATGCATGCCATGCGCCTCACTTTACCATCTTCTCACTCATTTAGCTCGCCATTCAGTCACTCATGCGCATTCAAACTCACACTCTTAGTCATCTCACTTAGACTATATTCTTACCCCCTTCATGATTCCCTCCTCCTTGAGATATGCATCCCCTCTGTATATTGGGCTTGCAGCGAAAGCATTTTATTGGGGACCTTTGCGGTAGCAGCATAGTGTCTCTCTCAGTCTCTTCTCTCTCTCTGGTCTGAACGAAACCATCTTTGGAAGCAAAGTAGTCATTATTGGTTGTGGCTTTGCAAGTGTGGTGTAATCCAACTCTCAGGGCTTTGTATCAATAAAAGAGTGTATGTTTGTCTCATTCCGACTCTTTTTTCTTGGCGGTGTGTTTTTTGATCTGATATGTCATTTCCTGAACTATTTATCATGGTTAATTTAGATCGTTTTGAATGATTTTTCATCTTCTTTTCAGTCTATCTTCATTGTGCTAACAGGACTCCCTCAAGCTTGCAAGCTCGATTTCCTCTTGTTTTGGATGGTTTTCCTTAACATTCCGAGAGACCAATGGCTAGCTGGTACTTGTTTGAGATGTGAAATCGGGCCAGATTGGCAACTAAGGTGCTTCTATTGTGCCTAGGGATTCCCCCCCAAGGCTAGCAAGGTCTAGCCCAAACAAAGAGGGGTTTAGCCCGTGACAATTTGGGGCTTTTATCCTTGAATTAGCCAAGTTTTTACTGAAAAAAACTGAGGGTACTATGGGGCTGCCAACTAAGGTCTGTCTTTGATCTTAAGTTTGGATCTAAGTTTCAAATCCTCCAAAACTGTCCTTTGCTAGACAGCAAACAGTTTTAGTAACTTTCTTCATCGTTTTTGTGGTTAAGTGTTCTTTTGAGGTGCCTTTGCAAGTGTTTTCGTAACCTAATGTTAGCACTTGCAATATAACTCAAAACAAGTAGCACTCCTCTACTCTTTAAAACACAAATAAACTGATCTACACTCTAAGCATGCATGAAAATGGGACACAGAGTATTTTTGGTCAACATGACCTGGATGAGCCCAGGAAAGTGGTTTGGAATGGGAGTATATATAAGTGGTGTCTAAAGCATGAGATACAACCAAGAGCACAATATGATGGAACCTGTATACAAAGTAAGCTCCTCTAGGACTTCCGAGGCAGAGAAATAAGCCCAAGCTTGATGCGCCCCTCTTCCCCCTTGTTATAAGCCCTTTCCAGTGATGCACCCTTGACCACAAGTTTGCTTTGAAGGAAAGAGAATCCCTTGCGCACAAATGTGCTCTTGTGTGCTACCACTCCCACTTAGACAAAGCAGGATTTGCAATCCATCCAAAGTGTAGCTCCCTCCTTGCTGAGTTAGTGTGCCCCTCCTCTATGGTCGTCCTCCTCCAAAAAAGTCTGATCACCACAAAATAATAGGGTCCCAAGCTCCCATAGCTTCTCCATGAATAGAAGCGCCCATGCTGCCCTCTTCCAATGCCTCCAACCTCATCCTCAAAGCTCTCTTTCAAACTCTTCAAGTGAGCAAATGAATGAATGAGCCTCTCTTGGCCCTTATTGCCTCATGAGCAATCCATAGGGAAACCTAAATGGGGATGGCTGGGATCATCCCAAGCCATCCCTAATCAATGGTTGAAATCATCCTACAATAATCTCAACTCAAAACCACTTTAGGTTTAAGTTCCTAAGTTCACTTTATGTCTCTAATTCACCTGAGGTGAATTATGGTCACTTTAATTTCATTAAATTTCACTTTTGACTTAAATCTCCTAAGTCAAAGGTGAAATTAGACTTATAAATTACAAGGTGAGGGTATATCTCCCTCTTGGTTCAAGAGTCTCAAAATGCAAGGGAACCCACTTCTAAGGTACACCAAACTCAGCCTCCCTCTTACAGGGGAAAGTGTTTCTCCTGTACAATCAATCTAGTCCCATTTGTGGACTTCCTTGCACCTCCCTAGCAGGAGCCCTAGGTAGAGTATGGTTGTACCCTCTCTCCAAAGTGGCCTCATCCTGCGATCGCTTTCGTCCGACGATACTTGCTCAGCACACTTGCGACAACGTCACTCAGCCACCTTACGACGTCACATTGACTTGCATGATTTCTAGATGGAAGTCCATCTCCACCTACATGAAATCACCTAGATCTTGGCATCTCACCGAATCTCTCCCGCCAGCATCTCACCAAGGGTCTCTAGCGTCTTACCAAGATCCTCTCCTTGGTCTCTCACCAAGGGTCCTATACTCATGGCATTACAAGCTGGTCACACCTCTTGGTGACTGCAAGAGTCTCTGGTGTTGGCATCCCACCAAGATCCTCAACCTTGGTCTCTCGCAGGTTCCCTCGGCATCTCATAGCGGTCACTCTCTCTTGTCTCACCAAAGGTCCCTTCTCTGGCATCTCACCAAGAGTATCCAGATCTCGGCATCCCTTGAGGTCCATAACTTAACCTCTCACTAAGTGACTTCCACTTGAAGTGGAACCTGAACTTGATCTTCTCGTCTCCACAGCCAAGGCACCACATAGGCTTGAGCCTCACATGGCTTAAGCCTCTGTGGTGCCCTGTTGGTCCTCCTCGTCAATCTTTGATGCTTTGAAGCACTTGCATCAACTGTCTGTCTACTTGGCGTGACTCTGAAATTATCCCTGGTGGACCAGTCACTCTTGAACATGGTGTACTTGACACCTGAGGTTGTGTCCCTTACGATGCATCACTTTTTATTTGTGGGACCTCCTCAACTCTTATCACAGACCAACTGTTGGATGGTGTTTCAATTGTCGAACAACAAGCTATGAGTGAACACTCCCTCTCAAATTGAGTAGTGAACTCCTGCTCCTCTGTTGTCATTGCAATATCATCATGATGGTTCTTCTTCTTCCTCTTGGGACTCTTTCCAAAATAGTTCCCCATCTCACCACAAACAAAGCATCTCCCGCGCAGCATGTCCTTCTTCATACTTTGCCACTCTCTTGTGGCTTGGTCCCTCCAACAGGACCACATCTGCAGCACCCTCTTGATCTTCTTCTTTCCCTTTAACCAAAAGAGCAAGATCCTCATCCCCCCCAGGCGTATGCTATTGTCCTAAAGACCCAGAGAGACATCTCAACTCCTCTACGTACGATGAAATCATCCCAAGGTCTCTCCCAAGTAGGCCACGACCTTCCGAGGCAACGATGCCTCGTACAAATGAACCCAAGGTTTGGAAAATTTGTTCAAATCCGTCCTCACCAAGATGCGGATCTACAATCTCTCAAACATTTGCTAACTCATCTACGATGCAATTGAATGCGCCTGGGTATACGATGTGATACCAATCAGGGCATCCTAAAATGCTCTAAGTTTATCTGGCGGTGAAAATTTTGGTGAATCTACATATAATCACTACAAATCTGAATACACAATAGATCCATGAGGCAATATACAAGAAACCACACTTTTATTATAAGAAGCTTCGAGGTAGGGCAACACCATGCGATGGGATCCTATTATGGAAGGGATCCTCTCATTCATTTGCCTCTTCGAGGGGGCTTCCTCCCTATTGAGCCTATGGCTTCAAATACAAAAATTCTCTTCATATCCTATTACATTTGTTGAGCCTTTATATGGTGTTACCATCACCCTAAAGAACATTATAGAGGAGGAATCTTCTAAATTAGAACCTAAGAAGTCATCTTACATTTATTATATCTAACTATCATGGTGGGCCTTATTTAATAATATAATTGGACCCTAGGCCACCTTACATTGAATGGCCTTCACTACCACTCTAGCTACCTAACATTCCATCCCCTTAAGAAAGTGTTGTCCTCAATGCTTTTTATGAGGACTCCCTCTTGAAGAAAGCGGAGGGAATAGGGTACCATGTATAAATGTGAGCCACCATACTAAAGTAGTCAAACCGCCATTGTAAACCAAGGTCCCATGTCCAAGTGCTCATATGATCTCCACGTTGAAGATATTGGAACTTGGGAACCAATAGAAATGATACTTTAAAGATTGTCAGCGGTTATGTGGATCGAGAATATTTAGAGCCAGACAAAAATGCATCCTTTGCTACAGGAATAATAAAGCGAGAAGAATAATATGCAGAGAATTATCTTGTTTTCTCTCCAGGAAGTTCTCTACCTCAGGGGGAGTAGAGTCATCAAATGGAAGATGGAAGTGGTTGTCATCGCAGGAAATAAAAACTATCTATATATCAATCATCACAATGGGTCCTCCAAAGCTACTAAACAGCCACCTCTTGGTGATATTCATCCATGATGTAGTCATAATATAATCCTCCTGTACGCGAGCCAAGGACCTTTAAATATTGTGATAGCTATGCATTGAGATTAGATGTAGACTTCTATGATGCCACTAGGATGGTCATGCATATTGGCTTTGAGACTTGTCTGCTAAATTTCCCGATGTAATGTCCCCAAAGTAGGAACCCTATTAATAAATCTTGTTTATGAGAATGAATTGTAAATGATATGTTTTATAGGTTGTTGAGCCGAGTTTATATAAGCTAGCCCAGACTTGTATGTGATTGTTAGGCCAGAGAGAGCCTAAGTGTTGAAGTCTAAGAGCACGATTTTGTATTTATGCGGAATAGTAATAGAATATAAACAGCGTCTGGTGTTACGATGAATAGTGATGGGGGACTAAACTTCCATAGAGTGGGCAAGAGTTAGGAAGTGGAAGGTGGGAAAAGGACTAAGTGTTGAACCTAGGGGCTAAACCTAGGGGCCTAAACTTGGAAATAATATTTTAATATTATTCCAAAGACATG
Source organism: Picea sitchensis (assembly GCA_010110895.2). Classification (NCBI taxonomy): domain Eukaryota; kingdom Viridiplantae; phylum Streptophyta; class Pinopsida; order Pinales; family Pinaceae; genus Picea; species Picea sitchensis. The sequence goes on from SNQJ01S0144829.1 coordinate 10,358, forward strand.
TGAATAATATGTTTATCCTAGGATTCTTTTGGAAGGACAAACAACTTCAGAATGGAAGGAGCATGTTGAAGGAATGCATCGCCGATTGCATGGGTGACAAAGTGTCAACCGAAGCATCTGATAAAATGGATGAGATGAGCCGTGTTGGGGTTAAAAGCCTCCATTCTACGACCGTCTGAGCGTGAAGCGGTCCGACCTACGCAAGAGTACCACCAGTGCATCCACGAAGCCCGAAAGCACGTGTTGATTCCGGAATAGCCCGATACATCCCTGAACCGGAAGTACGTGTTGATTTAGGAAAAAGTCACGTAAGGATTTATTCCTAGAAAGGCAATTTTACCCTTCATTCTAAGCGGTGGAGTCAGAATCAACCCTAGCGTGGACAACCCATCCGCGCATCCCACGAGAATCGATTGAGTCCTATCGGGTGTTGCGCAGTTGAGGCGAAAGTGTCAGGTCTGCTAAGCACGGGTTATCTTTGTTGCATGCTGTTCTTTCAGGGTGTTCGTGTCTGGATTCTCATTGATTGTTGTGGACGTGTAGTGTTTGATCTGTGTGGCTTGTTGGCGGTGGGTACAACACTCTCTTGGTGAGGAAGGTGGTTGAAGTTGGAAGAAACGGCGAGTTGCTTGCTTGACACAGTGGCGACTCTCGAGGTGAGAGGGGTAATGTGAGAGCTCCCTAGAAGGAACCTTGGCTGCCGCTAATTTCGGAGAATTCAGTCCAACTGTTGTTGTAAACCAAGGTAAGGGAGGTTAGCATTTGAAGGATTGTCTAGGTGACAAAGAAGGTGTATACTCATAGGGTGGAACATGCATGTGGGAAAAGAGAGTCTGTGAAGGTGAAGTATAAGAATGGTTCTGGGAGATTCCTTCCTTATTACCGTGTGTTTCCACAGCAACCCTCATTCTTCTATATTCCCTTGCCTTGGGGTGGAGCTTAGTCCCCATCTCGGGGTAACCTGGCGAGCTTGATGAAATGTAGCGGTCTAAAATTTTGGGAAGTTAGGTGGAAGACACCTGGCCCCGGTTGGTGGGGTGCCACCATTTTAAAGATAAGTGCAGTTGATGTTTCAATTATGTTGCTTGCATGTACATTGTATTTATAGTATCATGTACTCTAACGTACATATGAATTAATGTTAAAACCATTGATTATATATAATAACAGTAATTCTTATGCTCACTATGAGTTTAAATGTGTTTAACACATTTTAAATGCATGTCATATATATATATATGTAATTAAGCATGAGATTGTTATTCCACAGTGATAGTGCACCCGGTATGAAAGAGCGTTATAGTATGGTATCAGAGTGTTACGACTTCAAATGAAAGAGTGTTCTGTTATGGTATCCAGTGTTCTGACTTCAAATGAAAAGTGTTACGGTATGAGCATGACCCACGAGGTTTGACGACTTAGATAGACCCAATTAATTGGTCTTTGGATGAGGTTTGAGAAAAATTATTAATGCGGAGGACCAATTTGGACCTTTGAATGCTCAGAGTGTCAAGGAGTTGCCAGCCGTGTTGTTACCAAGCTTCCGGAGGTGTAGCGGTGGTGTATGAAACCTTGTGCGATGTGAGTATCCCAGCCACCGAGGGAGAGAGATCTCAACACTTGGGTTGTTGGAGCTGTAGGATCTGTTAGGGGAAAAGCAGAACCCACCGTGTAGATGGATCACGGAAAAGCGTGCCGAGGGTTTAAAACCTTTGGAGTTACCGCAGGCGATGGAAATGTGATCGTGAAACCAATTAAATTAAAGGTCGTCCATTGGGGAACATTAGGTACATCCGGACGGCCCGTTTGACGCGAGGAAACCAAAAGGGGAAGAACCTTGTTTCGCCGTCGCGAAATAGCGAAACCGAAACTCAGCGATCTACCATAGATGTGAATGAGAACGACCGTTTCTGGTCCAGTGGAGGGTAGAGCGGTAATTTGAGTTTTCGGCAAATGGAAGTTCGAGAGGTGTGGATACTTGCGAAACCACAGAAAACGCCCGAAAGGATGCAAATTCGTGGAATTTGAGAAAGGTCTAATCGTTGGATTTCACTTGGAATGGGCGTGGACACATGGGTGTGTACCACGTGCCGGTGGGACAAAAGAAAAGTGAGCATGGTGCGACCCGGTAGTGTCACCGCAATTAATGTGGACCCTCACGGGGTTGCTGTACTATAGATGTGGAAACGGTTGATTGTGCTATGGGCCGGTAAAATCATCGGGATTTCGGGATTAAAGGAGGTGCGAGGGCTCAACACTCCAGCTTCGAGAAGTTGGCCAATTAGAGATTGCTAGCACTTAGCCTAGCCTACGGTTATATGTAGCGGTAGCGGAGGAGCCATACCCATATCATCGAGGTGTCGGCGTTTGGAGGAAGGAAGGAAGAAATTCGAGGTCTTAGGCCTTCGAGGAGCCTCACCGAGATAGCCAAGTTGTGAAGGTGCCTTTGATTACGAGGGGTAGGGAGAAAGGAGGGCTATCCGCAGCCAGTATGAGAGTCGTGGGCCAGAACCCTCGAAACCAGTCACGAAATTTCACCCCAATTTCGCCAGGCTCAAAAAATCTTAATGGAATCGAAACGTTTTCTTGTTCATGTTGGTTTATGGAAATTAACATACCAGTTTTATGAAGGGTTTAAGGGCGACAAACTTCGGTTGATTACACATTGTTTTTGTAGAGTTCCAGCAGTGTCGAGGTCAACCGTCGTTTGACGGTATGAGTTTGTAGTCAGGTCGGATAGGTAAAATTAAGAATCAAGCTGGCGTAGCAGGAGCTTCCCACCCATTGTCACCCTCGATGGGGAGCTCTCTATTTAGAATTGTAGCTAATCCCAAGGAGGCGTCCTAAAGTAAATCACGGGGTTACGAAAGAAAGATCAAAGGTTTGAGTTCAGAAGTCAAAGTAGGTTTTCCCCTTCACGGTCGCGCCAATGAGAGATAGTCAAAGAGAAGGTATTCCAATTTCCACTGAAAAAGGGCACCTGTTGCGAGACAAGACAAATAAAACTAAAGAGTGTGTTGCAGTGGTTAGTGCTTCAATTGCTAATGACTATCTTCAATATATATATGAGCAATAACAGCATGTAATTATTGTGAGAGTCAATGATTACAAATAAAGACAATGGCTTATGATATCACTTCTTCAATAGAAAATACCAAATGATAATAGCATTCAATGTATTATGCAAAATCAACCCTTGAAACTAGCACAACACATTAACTATCATTAATATGCTCACATATATATTTTTGCTGCGTCATTATACAACTAAAAAGGAATTTGGCGTCGACCCTATTTAAGTTAGTTTAGCTAGACAACAAAGAGTGGGACGTTTTGCTAATTGGGACAATGAAACTACTCACACTTGTATGTCTACCCAAAGATGGCTTCGGCCATAACTTTTATACTAGTCAAGAGTTAAAAATAGGCAAGGCGTCATCATAAGTCTAGAGTTAGTATATTGTTAGGGTTAGTGTTTAAAAGGCGGATTAGGGTTTCAATTTTGAGAGTTTTTGAAAGATTGTTTTGACACCAAAGGCTCAACGTTACAAGTTACGAACCGATTACCCACAAGAATTGTTATGGAGTCAAGGAGAGAGACTAATGGCTTGGAAAGATCTAAACTTAGGGACGGGAGAGTTAGGCAATAGTCTTTTGCAATGGCGGGGGCCACCAAAGTCAAAACCCCTAAGGAGGAGGCTCATTCGGTGTAGCTTAAGCTAGGCACAATGCTCTCTCTTTCCTTAAGACTCTTTAGCCAAAGCGGCTAGCTTCAAAAACATAAATCTAGGCCTGAAAAGTGTTGTAGAGCCAAAGGCTCTTCAAACCCTAAGGGTCAAACCCTAGGTGGCAAGTTAGTGGAGCCCTAGGGCGTCTTCTTTCTTCAATTTATGTTTCAAGCTAGCTCAAGAAAAGGAGAAATAGTGTAGCAATGGCTAGGCTATGTTCTTCTTAATCAAATGGCTTAAACAAGTTTTATCATGGGGACATAAAGCAAAAGGGACACTTGTGCTTGCTCCCTACAGTTTCAATGATTAAGCATAAAAATAACAATGTAACCATACATGTAAGATAATTAAACCTACCACAACCATTCAATCAAAGTTTTGTATGAAAAATACACTTACAAATTCATGAAGAGCTTATCAAACCCTAGTTGTAACACCTTCCAATGAAGTAAAAACACCATATATATGCCAAAGATAATCCTCCCAAAGTGTAGCCTCAACTCCAAGAGCCAATAATCCAAGAGACAAAGACTAAAAGAGTCTCTCTGAGAGAGAGTGAGTTATGTTATATCAAAATGAGAGGTAACGTCCTCTATTTATATGATCAAATGACCTTTAATTACAAAAATGGGTCATTAAAACAACCGACGGTGACTTAACAATATTACATCATTTTGTCACATTAAATGCTAAAAATGTCAAAGTGAGCCCCTAAGGGAGGCGTCGAGGGCCCCTCTGGCGAGGGAGGCAGTTGGCCCCTTTTGGGCGAGATCAGCATCCAATAGGCAAAGCGTTGGCCCTTCTAGGGCTCTACAATTTGCGTGCCAAATGGTCGAGCCTGCTTTGCCACATCCTCCGGAAAACATCCAGCCTTTTGCCACGGGTAGCATCACGTCCATCAAAGCCATCATCCATGCTGTGAGTGATCCCCTAGGTCGATCTACGCCAAAGTGTCTGGTGGGGGCATCCTTTTGTCTTCTTCATGCAAAAGGAGCTCATCCTTGGCGTTGTCCGCCTACATGTCAAGCAACCATCGATGGGCTCTTGACCCCATGAGTCCGAGCTAATCATCTCCCCATATTAGTACCAGGTCCCTGCGGTACCCCAATAAAGCGGTATGGTCCTGCACATCAAGGGCTTCGCCCTCCATGGGCTCCTCCGTCCTAGAATCGCAATGTAAATCATATTTCATCAGTAAAGTTATCAAATATATGCATGAAATCCCTAATAACATATCATTTAAGAGCTCAAAGATATTACACATATCTACTATACAAAGCTAGTGAAACCAACCAGGCAACCTATTGGGCTAGTACCCACAAGATAAGGAAAGTTCTCTCAAAGATTATTCAAGCCATGTTTATGAGGTGATATGGTTTTAGGGATGTCCAGTCCTTAGTAAGACCAAAGGCCGGTGTCTCATGCGTGGGTGCCTTTGTAGAGGTATGCAGATCATGGATACATTTTTTCCAAACCCTTTATTACTTATTTTCTTTTATTGCTTTTATTTCAAGGAGTCACGACGAAGAGGACCTTGCCTTGGCTTGGTGGCGGTGGCAGTGTTACCTTTGGTATCTTCGCGAGAAATGACAAAGGCTCCATTGATGAGACCCCTTTTCCTTTAGCCATGCATTAGGAGTCCAACATACAAAGCGTGAGTGACCGGATGGCAATGTCCTTCTGCATTTGGATACCTATGAACATAATGGGCGGCTTCGTGATAGAGACCTCCCATCCTCTTGAGTTTAAGTCTTGTTTTATATTATTTTTCTTAGGGTCCATCAATTTCTTGCTCGAGGCTTTTTCTACGCCTTCTCGAAGTCAGAAGCATCTCTAGGATTTTATTTCCTATGGCTTTTATCTTTTATCGGTTTCTTTTACCCCGGGCCTTTAGCCCCTTCTTCCCACAAAGACAAAGTGCTTAACCCTCAAAAGGTCATCCTAATGGCGGACTAGGGGAATGGGATGCGTGAAGGCGGGGTATAAGATGTAAACATGATAAAATGGTGGGAGGGGGGCAGTGGCTCACCGTCCCCACTTGGTGGCTAAGCAAAACCTATGAATATCAACTTCGCTAAGTCACCCCATCAATCCCTCCAACAATGTTCCAAATTGATTGAGTGTAAGATCCAAGCAGTCATCAGAATTGAGAGGAACCTAATGCATATAAGAAGGTTATAATGATCAAACATGACACAGCGCCACCATGATACTTTTGGGACCAATTACCTCATGGAGCAAAGTCCTCTCTAGATGCAAAGAAGTTCAAGCGGTGGTGATGGAAGGCTGTTGCTGGCGGCAGGAACTTGTCGGCGAAGAAAGATGGGCCTCAGTGTGGTACTCAGAATCAATCCCTCTCGGTGCTCCCGTGTCTAGGACTTGTGGTCGGGGACATGATCTAGTTATCCCTAGATGTCGGGGACCTCCAGCAGGAGGGGACGAAAGGGTGGGAAGGGATGTCAACTTGGGAATCAAAGGATCAAACTCTAATGGGCATGTAAAGAGATGGATAAGGAAGGGACATATGATAAATCATTGAAAGATTGAGAAAGATGCCCGGGGCTACGTAGGAGTTGATAGCCGAGAAACTCATGAGGGGTCCAGGGATCAGCAGTGAGAATTCAACTTAAAGTTGATATAGAGCCTGGAAATGATAGAAAATAAACTGGATATGGATAGTGGCTCAAGCAAATCAGGAACTCGCATGTATCTTGATGATAAAATAAGAACAATAAGTGTTAGAAAAAATCACCATGACTCCTTGAGGCATTCCAATAAAAGAGAGAATACATTATCTCAAGCCCATCCCCTATCAAGAATCATTGTAGGAGTTTTGGGGTGGATGAATTGAAAGGGTAGATGAACAAGATTAAGCCTCATATTTTTGATGGAGAACATAAGAAGGAGAGATCTTTGAAACATGGTTTGCTAGGCATGAGGAAATATTTTCCAAGCTATGAGAATTATTCCCTGTCACGGAAGGAAGAGTAGATGTATCAGCTAAAGGGAAAAGCATCCATGTGGTGGGGATCGGTTGTCTGGTACAACACATTAGAGAAAAGATATCACTTGGAAGGAGTTCAAAAGTATTTGAGAAGAAATACTTGACAAAAGGTATTATGGCTTGAGGAAAGATGATTCTTGAACTCAAGTTGGGCGACATGACCATTGATGAATCTGAACGAAGGTTTTTGGAACTCTTGAAGTATTGTTCATCAAAAGATAGAATTGTCAAGATTGAGAGATATATGCGAGTGGTTGCCACCTTCTGGCTGGTGACAAGATTGATATGATCCCTAGACTATGGAAGGAAACAATAAGAAGAGACCAAAATGCTTGCCATGAACAACAAGAGAAGGGCCTACTTTTGAAGGCTTGGGATGATCGAGAAGAGTTCGAGGAGAGTCTGAGGCCGAGAAACAAGCCTCCCTTTTTCATATATAGTCCTTAGGGATAGCCATCTTTTAGAGATCTCGGGAAGGTTGAAGTGGGTGAGCAAATGCCCAAACCGCCACCTATGGAGTGTTAGGGCTATAAAGGAAACCATAGATACAGGGGCCCTTACAGAAAAGATAAGCGAGAACCGTCCACAATGTTCAACAGGCAGAAGCATTGGAGGAATTCTTGACGATAGGATGCCAAGGATCTGCTTGACTCTAGACAACAAGCAAAGCAAAATTTCATCGCACATGGAAAGGTATGATCAACAACGACCAATTATTATTTAATTGATTAGGGGCTATGCTTAGTTATGTAGATCCTAGGGTGGTGGAAAGTTTGCATTTATCCAAAGAAGCAAACATGAAAGGTCTTGGTTGTCGCAGGTTAGCTCACGAGGGAACCAAGAGGAAGATCGCGAATTGGTTAAATATTGTACGATAGACATGAATGGATTGAGAACCACAGAAAGTACAGGTGAATATTCACACTTATGAGCTCTTATTTGCCACTTGGGATGGGCCCGGTTTGACCAACACCATGCCCTCCTGGGTTGTCATAACAAGAGGTTTACATGCTTGGATGAGGAGAGGAATCAGCAGTGCAAAGAAATTGGTACATTGGTACATTTAGAAGGAAATCTCAACCATGCGGTGAAGAAATTATTCACGAGGGAAGGCCGTCAATTAGCTGCAGCCGTGTGGAGAAAGCATCAAGATGAAGAGTCTCCAGAATTGGAGACCATGAGGTACTCACGAAGTTCAAGGACATATTTCGAGTACACGGACTACCTCCGAAGAGGGACATGATTTTTCTATAAATTTGATCCGTGCGTTAACCGATTGTCGAAGCTCCTTATAGAATGAACGGTAGTTGAAAGAGTTGCAATTGCATTTCGAAGAGCTTGAAGAAGGGTACATTAGCCCGGTGTTACAGGGTGCCCCGGTCTGATGCATTGAAGAAGAAGGATGGAGACGTTGGTACATTGCATTTGATTTTCATTGAGGACGAACAGAGGTAACTATCAAGAACAGTATCCTCTAGAGGATCGGTGATCTTTTCGATCAGCTGAAGAGTGCGAAAATATTTTCAAAAGAAGATCTCCGATCTGGATATCACCGAGTGAGAATAAGGATAGGGATATCGGCAAGACCCGCTAGAACAAGGTACGGTCATTCTGAGTTCACAGTGGATTTGGTGCCGTTTGAATGCGTAAACACACATTGTTTTATATGCTTGATGAATGGTGTGATACGGGGACTATTTGAACAAGTTTGTCATAGTCTTCTGGATGACATCTTAGTGTATTCAAGTCGGAGGAAGAGCATGAACAACACACGAGGATGGTCTTTGCAAGTGTTGAGAGAACACCGGTTGTATGCCAAGTTGAGCAAATGCTCATTTATCAAAGAGCGAGATCCATTACTTGGGACATATTATTTGAGAAGAAGGGATCATCGTGGATACTGAGAAGGTTGAGGCCATAAATGTAATTAGAGCACCAAGAATGTAGCGGGGAGTTAGATCCCTTTATGGGTCACAGCGGGCACAAGTATAGAAGGTTTGTCAGGGGTTCTCAAAGATAGTTCACTATCACTTCCTTGCAAAGGAAGGGAGAAAAGTTCGATTGGTTGAGAAGGTGTGAAGAAGTTTCCAGTGATTGAAGCCCATTTGTTAACGGTAACAATCACAATTGCAATCAAATATGGATTTATTGGTGTACTGGTCGCGTTGTAAGGAAGGGTTGGGAGGTTCACCGACCAAGATGGATTTATTTGTTATGAGTCTCGGAAATTGAAAGAGCATGAAAAAATTGTTATGCCCTCCACGATTTGGAACTAGCGACAATACGTTCTACGCTTTGAGGAAATGGAACATTACCTGTGAAGATTTGAATTGAAACTGAACCACCGCAGTGCAGAAATATTTGTTGAGCAGCAACCTTAAGCGGCTAGACAAAGCGGTGGTTGGAATTTTTGTGTGAATACGACCTTGATATCAAGCATATCAAGGGAAGGAAAACAAGGTGGTTGATGCACTCCATGAAGGGTGCATGAATTGCAAGCTACAGTCGTTAGCATGTATAGGATGGATATTAAGGATAGAATTTTGGAAGTTACAAAATGTAGATTTGCGATCTGAGAGACTTGGTAGCAAACTGTGAGGGTGAGAGACCCGCGAAGAAAAGTTACACCTTGGGAGGCGTGGAAATTGGAATATACGTACAAAAAGCAGTGTATGTACCCAATGTCGAGGATTTGAGACTTGCGATTCTAAAGGAAATACACCAAGGCAAACTTATCTTTGGACATCGAGATATCGAGAAAGGCTGTGGCGGCCGGTCAAAACCGTATTTTTGAGTAGAAGGTATGAAGAGAGATGTTGAATACATGTCGCCCGGATCTTATGGAGTTACCCGAGAAGGTAAAATTTGAACATAGGCACCTAGCAGGATTCATTGCGCGACCTTTACCATTTACAGTGGAAGTGGGAAGTGGTGACGATGGATTTATTACAGGATTGCAGGCAGAGCAAAGCAACATGGATTCGATCATGGTGGTGGTGAGACAACTTACAAAGGCACACCCCATTTTATTCCGCGAAAACCACTCACAAAGGCGTGAGATGTTCGTACGATATCTTCTTAAAAGAAGTGGCGTGCCTGCATGGAATTCCTAAGACGATTATGTTTGATAGGGACCGAAATTCACCTCGAATTTACGGAAAGTATTGTTCAAAGGATTGGAAGCCTGAATAAATTTAGCTAGCAGTATCATCCGAGTAGTAGACGGTCCCGAAGGTGAACAAGGTAATATAAGACATACTGGAAATGTATGTGATGGAAAAACCATCGAGATGGGAAGACTACCATTTGGTTAGAATTAAGCCTACAATGGTTATCATGCATCGTTGAAGATGAGCCCATTTGAAGCACTTTATGGAAGAAAGTGCAACCTCCGATGTGGTGGGATAATCCGGTGACGAGCGAGTGGTAGTTGGGCCCGAGTTGCTCAAAGAGATGGAAGAGAGACCAAATGATAAAAGAATTAAGTAGAATTTGAAGGCGGACGGTGAAGAAGTTATCTTCGATAAGAACATAACCCGCGGAGAATTCAAGTGGGTGATCATGTTTTTCGAGGTGGCTAACGAGGAGTTCAAGGCTGAAGTTAGCATGAAGTTAGCGCAAGATCTTATGGACTTCTTTTTGATCACGGAAAGGATTGGGCAGTGCCATCTATGGTACATAATGTAACCATGTTTACATTTTGCTTAAAGAATATACGATGCTAATCATGGTATCTGATTGGAGCGTGAATGGGGTGGGAAAAGTCCGAAGGTGTCCCTACAAGTGCATCGGTATTGCATGGTGGGCGGAGAAACTACTCATATTTCGAATCGAACCATAGAACTTGTAAAGGTCCAATAGACTTGATGCAGTCGAGGCCGACATGGGAACATGAAGATGTTATGCGGTGAAGTACGCATCTTTTGAAAATTTTGGCAGCTTGCGGTCGGTGTAAAAGTTACACTAAGACGGTCACCGAGAAATAAGGGGAGAGTTGTAATGTCCCCAAGGTGAAGGCCTATTGTATAGAAATCTTGTTTATGAAATTAATTGTAAACATGTCTATAGGGTGAAGGTGGTGAGTTTATATAAGCTAGTGGGCTTATGTGATTTATTAGGCAGAGAGCCTAAGTGTAGAAGGCCAAAGAGCGATTTTGTACCTGTATTTATGTGAAACAATAATAGAATATAAACATGGCAGGTGCAGACCGCCCGCGATGAATGAGTGATGGGGGACTAAGCTTCCCGCAGTGGGCAAAGGGATTAGAGTGGAAGGTGGGAAAGAGGGACTAAGTGTTAGCCCACAGGGGCTAAGCCTAAGGGCTTAGGTCCCTAGGAATAATAATACAATATTATTCCAAAAGACATGAATAATATGTTTTATCCCTAAGTTCTTTTGGAAGGACAAACAACTTAGAATGGATGGAACATGCTGAAGGAATGCATGCGGTTGCATGGGTGACAAGTGTCAACCTTGAGCGCATGCAAATAAAATGGTGAAGAGCCGTGTTGGGGTTCATACTCCATTCTACTTTCGGCCGTCTGAGCGTGAGCGGTTGGAGCCTGCGCAAAGGTACCACAGTGCATCCACGAAAACCCGAAAAGCGTGGTGGAATTGGGAGGTAGCGATACATCCCGAACCAGTCGTGTTGATTTTGGAAAAATTAAATGATTTGTTCGGCAGAAAACATTTTCCCTTCTACATTCTAAGCGGTGGCGAGTCGAGGGAATCAACCCACGTATTGAACCTTTCGTCATCCACGAGAATCGGTGTGAGTCTATCCGTGTTGCCGGTTGAAAAAAGCGAATTCAAAGTCCACGCTGGCAAGCACGATTATCTTTGTTGCACTGTCATTCTTGCCGGGGTGTTAGGTGTCGAACTACGTTGGCGTGGTGGGCGTGTAGTGTTTGACCCTATGTGGCTTGTTGGCCAGTCATTAAACACTCTCCCCAGGTGAGAGTGTCGCGGGGAAGGAGAGCTCCACAGGAAGGAACCACAGCAAATGGCAGGCACCAGTCAGTCCGACTTATTCTTTGAAACCAAGGCAAAGGGAGGTTAAGCGTAGAAGGACTATCTAGGTGACGAGAGAAGGTGTATACTCACAGGGTGGAAACGGGCATGTGGAAGGAAAAGGAAGGAGAATCGTGGTGAGTATGAGTTGTCCCTGGGAGAGAATTCCTTCCTTGTACCCGTGTGTTTTCCCTGTAACCTCCAGCCCTAGCCTAGGATTCCTTGCTTAGGTGGAGCTTAGTCCCCAACTCGGGGAATTCTTCATGCTGAGCTTGATGAGCAGCGCAGTCTAAGGCTGGGGAGGTTCGTGGAGACCTGCACAGTCCCAACTCGGGGGTGACCTACTGCTGAGCTTGATGAGCAGCGCAGTCTAAGGCTGGGAGGTTCGTGGAAGACCTGCACCTGGTTGGTGGAATTACCACCGTTTTCAAAGATAAGTACCAGATGATGTTTCAATTATGTTACTGCATGTCTGTGTATTTATAATTATCATGTACTCTGCTGTGCATATGAATTAATGTTAAAGCCATTGATTATTTATAATAACAATAATTCTTATGCTCACTCTGAGTTTAAATGTGTTTAACCTGTTTTAAATGCATGTCATATATATATATATATATAAAATTAAGCCTGCTCGGCTGATGGAAAGGGGGCGTTATAGTATGGTATCAGGGCGTTACAACTTCAAATGAAAGAGTGTTACAGTATGGTATCAGAGCGTTACAGCTTCAAATGAAAGAGTGTTACACCTGAGGTGAGAGTGAATATCCATTAGAAAGACCACATATAATATACCAAAACAAAGCTCTCAAAATTATCTTACCAATGGCTTTGATCTGGTAGAAATCTCAACACCCTGTGAGAAGTTATGAACTCTGCAGTCCTGTCGTCATCATGAATACCCTAGAAAATGACCAATTTTAAATTGGCTATATCTTCTCTTCCGGAGCTCCGATTCGGGTGATTCTTTTTTTGAAATCAACTATTTTTAAAAGAGGAACTCAGATCTGTAATTTGTTTTGGAAAATTTGGCCCCAATGGCTACAGAAATCAGAAAAATCGTGCGGTCGTCCGTGGAAAAACCCCGAAAATATCAGATTTTAAAATGTCGATAAATTTACTTCCCAGACTCCGTTTTGGACGATTTTTTTTTAAATTGAGTGTTTTTCTGAGAGGAACACATATGTAAACCAACTTTTGCAAATTTTGCATAGAAATATACAAAAATTGTCCGAAATGTCGCGGCCTTATTTTTTATCCGGAAAAATCTGCAAAAATAGAAAGAAAATTTCCCACAATTCCTGGCAAGGAAAGTGCTCTGATACCAATTATTAAGTACCTGAGTGGATCTACAAATATAATCACCATAAATACTGAATACACAATAGATCTACATAGCAATATAGAAGAAACCGCACTTTTATTATAAGAAAACCCTTGAGGTAGGGCAACACCATACATTGGATCCTATTATGGAAGGGATCCTCTCCTGTTCACTTGTCTCTTTGAGGGGGCTTCCTCCTATTAAGCTACTGCTCCGAATACAAAACTTCTTTTCATATCCCATTACATTGCTTGAACCTTTTTATATAATGCTACTTGTTATCCCCTATCCCAGGGATAACTAAGGAGATCATGTCTCGAGGCCCACAAGTCCTAGACATGGAGTGTCGAGAGCCGAATGATTTGAGCATGGCCCCGGATGGCCTCTCTTTTCTTCAGTGCAGCCTATCTATCAACATCAACAACATCCATCCCACCAATCTGGTCCTGAAGTAGCAGTAAGTCTTGCTCCATGAGGTAAGAAGTTCGGGTATCATGGTATGTGTCACTCTGATTATTGAAGCACTTGAATATGTTGCACTGAATTCTCCTTCATTTCATAACGTTTGCTTGGAAATTATGCTCTTTAACCTGTTCGTACTTGGAAGGGTGACATGATGCCCTAGCAAGTTGATCCCCCTTTAGGATGGGTTGCCACTGGGTGGGTCTATGAAAGGTCATTGTCCATTCCCTCCATACTTACCACTTTCCATCTTTACTCCTCTCATTTTCCCCTACCTTTGTTTGGGCATTGGGTTTGCCACACTAGGAAGG
>SNQJ01S0144830.1:8951-33150 GCA_010110895.2 Picea sitchensis
AGAAAACTCCTTGATGTAGGCTTGGATCTTACTAGTGTTCCTAAGAGCTAACAATTGATTTCTTGCAATCCATGCTTGGTTCCCCAAACCAAATTGTTCCTTCAAGGTTTCCTTCATCTCTACCTAGTTTCCAATCATCTATGTGGTTCTCCTAGCTACTAACTCTTTTGCTCGATTCCTCCACCAAAGATTCCCAATTCTTGTCAAGAACATCACAACAATGTTCACCTTGGCTTCATCCGAACTTTTTTTCAACTACTCTAGGTACTACTCTATATCCCAACAAAAATTTCCAAGTAACTTAGTGTTGCGGGTATCGCCATATGGTTTAGGTTCCTTTATCTTGATCCTCATTGGTATAAAAAAAATCTATGCCTATTGGCCATGGCTCTTTTCAACAATGTGACGATGTCCTCATGGTCCTCCAATTTTTGTGTGACTTGGGCCAATGCATTGATGCAGACCCCCTACCTCTGCCTCGACAGGGTCCGTTGACCTCCCGATCAAGGATCGTTCTTCAATCTATCGAGATGAAGTAGCTCTTCGATTCCCTGCTGGAATCCCATGAAAAAATCCACAGGTCCTTCATGAAACTCCTCCTGCATGACTAAGCACCAAGTGCAAGCCTCACTTCCACACGACCACGGGTTGTGACCGCACGCCTACACAAAAGGCATGTCATGATTTCGCGTGTTGCGAATTTGCGAGTGAGCCAACCTTGACTCCCCGACTCCCAAAATATCGATTTTTCCTCCGATAATCAACGATCTAGATCACTCCTCAATCAACGGTTAGGATCTCATCGAGATTTTTCGTTTCGCGACTTTCGTGTAGCTAGTTTCTCCACACTCTCGATTCCTAAAATGTCGATACTTTAGATTGATGGTCCACATCCTGCCTCGCTCCAACAGCCCAAATCCTTTCACAATTTCGGCTATCACGAGACCTTAAAAATTTACCCGTTGACTCCTTTGAGTCGCGAGTCAGCGAAACACTAACTGCTCGCCACGCGTCCCCTTTCGATGGATGACTTTGATGCTTTCGGGACTTCGCGACTTCACAAAGTTTGTTCTTGGTCCTCTGCGCTCAGATCCAGTGGCCCAGATCTGATCTTCCCTGTGGGTGTTCCTCCTGTGTCTGGACGTGGATTCGACAGTCCAGATCTCCTCTCTGCGGCTGATCTAATGAAAGATGTTTCTCCTCCTCCTGAGCTTCTTTTTCTTTTCGAATTAGAATATTTTCTAAGTGTCGAAGGTCTCATCCTTCGATTCTTCCTCCTGCAAGCCCTTTTCATTTGGGGTCTCGTCTACATCCTAGAAATGTTATCCCTCCTGAGCTTTGGTAATGGAATTTGACCTCGGCTTTGGTGCGTACTTGAGCTCTGCGTGCAAACTTGCACTCTCTCTCCTGAGCTTACGAGATTGGAAATTGTTTGTCTCTACGCACACTCTTTGTGCTACCCCTTTTGAGCTTTCAGTTGGCTCAGTTTCTAAGGGACTCAACCCTTCTGCGTCTTTCAACACTTCATCCGAGTGTTGGCATGGTGCACTCCTTGCACATGTCTTCCTCCAGAGTATTCATCAACTCTGTCCCTTTCTCTCCTTGAAAGGATGTAAGTGCCCTCCTAGAAACTTCTGCTCAATCACGCCTAGCTGAGCCTACATAGTATTCAACAAATTTGTAAGTGTCTTCTCTGTAGACACTTCCCTTATCTCTGAACTCGAAATAGAGTTCTTCTTGTGCACTCTTTTCACTCGCTCGATGCTCTCCTGGCAGAGTTTCACAGAATCCTCAATGATTCAGTATCTCTCTATGCCTTCCTCTACACAGTCCTACCTCCAAGTTGTTCAGTAAACTTGAGGCTCTCCTGAGTTTATGATTCCTCTAGTGTGCCCTCCTGGCACGTTCTTGCCTGAATTCAACACAAAACTCAAAAGTGCACTCTTGCACTGGCTTATAGAGTCCTCAATACTCTGTCATGCAACCCCTTGCAAGAAGCCACAAAGAACCCAGACTGAAATTAGAAAACCCACAGATAGGAAATTTTGTCTATCCCTGCAGATGAAACCTAAGATACATCTACAGTATATGCATATAAACACATAAAAGACATTCATTCATGAACATATAAACACATAAAGATTCTCATGCAGGAAAAACTGCTCTTTGTATTAATCTGAATGTCAGTTACAATATGTTCAAGCTCGGACTACAACAGAGTCTTTGCTCTCTCCTTCTCCCTCCTATTCTAAGAACCTTTTTTTTCTCTAGATACAAAATATATCTTTACAAAGAGGGGCTCCTCGAGCTCTTCCCTCCAAGTTACATACTCTCATTAATTTACATTGAATTACATTCAATGGTTGTCTAGTCCAGATCAGATCTAGATCTCCTCAGCCTATCAACCATTAAAGGTGAATCTATCTACAGCCTACACAAAGGCATCACTTTGGCTCTTCTAGCCTTACAAAAATTAAATTACAATTTGAAATTTTAAATGGGGGTTGGCGCCTCTCTCCTCCATTGAATGCACGCTTTGATGTGTTGTATAGCTAGCACATTGCTGGGTTGGAGCGATGCTCCTGTATCATACTCCACTGCTGCGAAAAATTCATGAGCCCCTGCTCATGAGCTTCCCAACTCTGTTGAAATCCACCTGGATCCAAAACTGTTATTTGGAGCTGTCCATATGCTCCACTACTTTGCTTCTACTATTGCTTCTTCCCTGTTGCTCTTGCAGGCTTCCTTCTGCTCAGATTCCCTTTGTTGACTTCTTCTTGCGTTGACCTCAACATCAACCTTCTTATATATTCAACCACTTCTTGCAACTGCTCCAATGGCTAGTTCTCTTTATGCAGTCTTGTCGACTGCACTTCTTTCCTGCAAATGGGTAGATCAACTTGATCCCCCTTGCGATTTTCTCCATCTCTTGTGGCCTTAGCTTGCCACTCTGCTGCAAATTTTATCTCTGCAGTCTTATCACTGAGCTATTTCTCAGCTTCTTCTTCTGACAGCTTAGCTTCTGCCAGTTCCCCTGCTGGCATATCTCCAACTTCCTCCAGCTAGTCCTTGGGCTGGTATGCTCCATTTATCTCGAACCTGATATGTTGGATGTGTTTAATTTTCACCATTACCCTTCTGTCTAGGGATTCCAATTCTTCACACAGATCAAGAAAGTCCATGTTGTTTGCTTCCTCCTCTTCTGCAGGCTTCAGTGCTGCAGTCATCTCCTGTTCAGCTTCCTGGATGAAAATTACGAGAAATTATGATAAATTCTCTTCTCCTTCTACTGGGGCAGATGTCAATGTCTTCTTCTTCTCTTATTCCTCTATGACAGTCACTACTGGTTGTCCTTATTTTGCTCTGGCCTCAACTGGTCTATGTGGCAGGAATACCTCAATTCCCGCAATGATCAGAACACTCCTCTGACCTTCCCTCTCTATCAACACTCCTTGTTGATATGAACTCACCTATGAGTTCATGAGACTATCAGATAGTATCTTCTCTTATCCCTTGCCCACCCGACAATATGGTAATTCTATCCTTCCCATATGGCAGTCTATGATATCCTCGAATGATCTCATCTCATTGGCTACCTGGAAATCTAAACTTTCATTACTTCCCACCTGGTAGCTTCTGAGACCCCTCTCTGATCTCTTCTCCTCATCATCACTGAGACTCTTCCCAACTTCTGGCTCATAGATGTGAACCACTTCCTCTTCATCTCTGAGGATTTCAACATACCTCAACCATCCTCTTAACAACCTTTGTTGTTCTCTGGCCAACAATTTCTTAATCGACCATTTTACCTTCTTCTTCATGGGCCATTCATACACCCAATGTACTTTTGCATCATGCTGCATTTTAAATGCAAGCCTCTCCATTTGTGTTGTTATCTCATTGAGCTATTGGCCTATCTCAACCTTGATTTTTTTTTGGCGGTCTTCTGTTGGACCACATTCATGGCCTTCAGTAGCCATCTTTTTCCTTCTACCTTCTACCTTCTTCCTTCTACCTTCTACCTACCCTCCAGGAAACTTTGTTGTTCACTCTACAACCGAGAGCATCTCCAACTTCTCCTACAACTCACCTGGTTGTAAAATGTTTGTTGCTTGCTTGCAAATAGATCTCCATGCACAGAGCATCAATACTCTACCTTCCTTCACCTATTGCATACAGATGAACCTCTGATACCACTTGATGGTATCGAATTATCTCTTTTATTTTTTTCCTCTTTGCTACATAAATTAAAAATCTGGTCTCTAATACCACTTGATGGTATCGATTTATCGCTTTTTTTTTCCTCTCTGCTACAAAAATTAAAAATCTGGGCTCTGATACAACCTGATGCAGACCCCCTACCTCTTCCTCGGCAGGCTCTGCTGAAGTCCTGGTAAAGGATCATTCTTCAATCTATCGAGCTGAAGAAACTCTTTGATTCCCTGCTGGAATCCCATGAACAAATCCACAGGTCCTTCATGAAACTCTGCCTGTGCGACTAAGCACCAAGTGCGAGCCTCACTTCCACACGACCACGGGTTGTGACCGCACACTTACACAAAAGGCGTGTCACATTTTCACGTGTTGGGACTTTGCGAGTGAGCCAACCCTGACTCCCTGACTCCAGAAATACCTATTTTTCCTAGGACAATCAACGATCAAGATCGCTCCTCGATCAATGACTAGGATCTCGTCAGGATTTCATGTTTCACGACTTCCGGGTAGTTGTTTCCTCCACACTCTCGATTCCTGAAATGATGATACTTTAGATCGATGGTCCACAACCTGCCTCAATCCAACAACACAAATCCTTTCTTGATTTCGGCTATCACGAGTCCTTAAAACTTTACCCATTGACTCCTTCGAGTCGCGAGTCAGTGAAACACTGACTGCTCGTCACACGTCCCCTTCCGATGGACTACTCTAATGATTTCAGGACTTCGCGACTTCGCAAGGTCTGTTCCCCTGTACACACAAGGACTAAAATTCATGCACTTTCCTCCAGATCCAACGGTTGTTGGTCCTCTGCGCTCAGATCCAGTGGCCTAGATCTGATCTTCCCTCTGCACGTTTCTCCTATGTATGGACATGGATTCGATGGTTTAGATCTCCTCTCTGCGGCGGCTGATTCTTTTCGACTTAGAATATTTTCTAAGTGTCGAAGGTCTGGGCCTTCTATTCTTCCTCCTGTGAGCCCTTTTCCTTTGGGATCTCGTCTACGTCCTGGAAATGCTATCCCTCCTGATATTTGTTAATGGAATTTGACCTCGCCTCTGGCACGTACTTGTGATCTATGTGAAAACTTGCACTATCTCTCCTGAGCTTACGAACTTGGAAATAGTTCACCTCTATGCACACTCTTTGTGCTACCCCTTCTGAGCTTTTAGTTGGCTTAGTTTCTAAGGGACTCAGCCCTTCTGTGTATTTCAACACTTCATCTGAGTGTTGGCATGGTGCACTCCTTGCACAGGTCTTCCTCCAGAGTATTCAACAACTCTGTCCCTTTCTCTCCTTGAAAGGATGTAAGTTCCCTCCTGGCAACTTGTTCTCAAGCATGCCTGGCTGAACCTACAAAGTATTCAACAAATTTGTAAGTGTCTTCTCTGCAGACACTTCCCTTATCTCTGAACTCGAAATAGAGATCTTCTTGTGCACTCTTTGCATTCGCTCGATGCCCTCCTGGCAGAGTTTCACAAAATATTCAGTGAGTCAGTTTCTCTCTATGCCTTCCTCTACACAGTCCTACCTCCAAGGTGTTCAGTAAACTTGAGGCTCTCCTGAGTTTATGATTCCTCTGGTGTGTCATCCTAGCACATTATTTCCTAAATTCAACACAGAAATCAAAAGTGCACTCTTGCACTGGCTTACAGAGTCCTTAGTATTTTGTCATGCAACCCCTTGCATGAAGCGATAAAGAACCCAGACTGAAATCAGAAAACCCACAGATAGGAAATTCTATCTATCCCTACAGATGAAACCTAGCACACATATAAAACATATGCATATAAACACATAAAAGACATTCATTCATGAACATATAAACACATAAAGATTCTCATGCAGGAAAAACTTCTCTTTGTATTAATCTGAATGTCAGTTACAATATGTTCAAGCTTGGACTGCAACAGAGCCTCTGCTCTCTCCTCCTCTCTCCTATTCTAAGAACCTTTTTTTTTCTCTAGATACAAAAGATCCTTTTACAAAGAGGGGCTCCTCGAGCTCTTCCCTCCAAGTTACCTACTTTCATTAATTTACATTGAATTACATTCAATGGTTGTCTAGTCTGGATCGGATCTAGATCTCCTCATCCTGTCAACCATTAAAGGTGACTCTATATACAACCTACACAAAGGCCATGGCTTTGGCTCTTCCAGCCTTACAAACATTAAACTACAATTTGAAATTTTAAATGAGGTTTGACGCCTCTCTCCTCCATTAAATGTAGGCTTTGATGTGCTGTCTAGCTGGCATATTGCTGGGTTGGAGCGATGCTCCTGCATCATGAATCCTATGTTTCCTTGAGTCTATATTGAATGTCATCAGTCAAGGTACCTATGATATCATTCGTAATCAATTGGCCTTCCCAGACAACTTCATTAAACCCCCATACCATATTTCCCATCTCAATCTCCATCCATTCAACCTTTTCACCATGATGACACATTTCATCCCACATCTGCTCAGTTGTCTTCTCCAAGATAATAAGTTGACCCTTCATTATACCTATCTTGGGTTCCCTCTTCGTGTCACTATATTATGCATGCAACCCAACCATGGATGTAACTCCAAGTATATTAACTTCTACTTATGAGTGGTTTTTCCAAGGAACTTAATATTACGCATCAAGACTTGACCAAAAATTTGCGATCAACTCTGTGATGAGTTCGGCGATGAACTTTACAAAGAGTTATGCAATCGTCCACTGTTGGCAGTAGGCCGAAGTGGAAATAAGGACGATCATGGGGGAAAAAAACGTGTAGTAATTGAAGTAACAGCTGGAGGAAAACAAAACACGCTCGCATGCAAGAAGGCATGCACAAGGAAAGCGACAACTGGAAGGAAGAACAACACACATGCATAGGAGGAAAACCTAACATCGGTAGGGTTAAGGTTTTGGTAATATATTGTAAACGGATGAAGAGCCTGAAATATATAAATATAGATATGTAGGTATCATAGGGGGTTCCTTCTTGTTAGTTCGGTTTTGTATTGTTCCATCATAGATATGTACGAGTTGATGCGATATGTAATATGGTTATGAACTACTTTGTAAGTTGTTTAGCTAGAGGAGAGGAGAGAAGGAATATCTGAGGATCCTGGTGCAGACTATTTCGCCTCATATAGATCTTACCCATCTAAGGAGAATTGTGAGCACGTGGTGCCGAATACACAGAACTACCACAATAAAAGAGCCAAGAGCCAAATCTTTGTGGACCATGGTAACATCTATGTAATGAGATGAATGTAGGCGTATTGTTACCATCTTTTCAGTAGTTATTTGTTATGCTTAATGAATGAATGAGTTATTACATTGCTTGTCTAAATACCATTGTGATATTGAGGGAATAAGTCGTGAATGACAGTAGGTTGCAATAACAAGTTATAATAAATAATCCAGAACACATATCCCATATCTTGCACTCAATCCTAGGTTGTAAGAACATGGGTCTTACATCCACCCATTAAAGCTATCTCGGGTGAGATTGTGCGGTGCATTCTGTGTGTTGCGTTGCCTTCTGGTTTACCAGGAGGGCCGATAGTTTTAGAGGCTTTTGTTGGAAACCTGAATGACATGAAACCTGGGTAAATAACTCATATGATAGAGTAGTAATTAGTAACCGACAAATGGTTTTGTTTCCATTGGAAGGAACAAAGGAGGATTGAGTAGATGAGATAGGAGGAGCGGGAAATGAGCAAAGAAAATAAGAGAGCAATGAGCCATTAGAAGGGGATGTTGATACCGTGGAACCCCACAAAAGTAGAAATTGAAACTTGGTTGAGAACCAAAGAGCTAGAGTTTGCACAAAAAGACAATAGAAACCCTAGAATCACACCTCACAAATATCTGGACAAATACGTGTTTACTGATTTGCATGAAGTCTTTTTCTGTGATTTTCTGCATCTATTGGAGGAGTGGATACTAAGGTTGAAGGATAACCACATGACGAACCTGATTCGACAACTAGAGTGGACCCTAGTACAGATTGAGCAGTTACAACAGGTGAAGAATAAATTCACCCGCACAATAGAATTTTGGCTTGACAATATTGTGGCAGGATTCATAATAGAGTTTGCAGTTGACACAACAAAGTCATACAACGCAGTGGAGTAATAATTTATATGCAAAACTCGAGGAAGGTACATTCAATCATTGTATATTTCAATTAAGATATTGTTATATAACAAAGGAGTAATGACAATGGAATCAAACAATTAAACTTCCCTGCATGCATGGGGGAAGGGGGGAAGCACTGACAGAGTGAGGATAAATGGAAGGAGGTAAGGATAAAGGAAAGAAGGAGGAGGAACCCTTGGAATCGATCATGATAGACGACGACTAGATCAAGTGGATCTTGGCATCAACGGGAAAGACGTGTAGCGGATCACCCTACCAATACAAGGTGAATACCAAGAAGAGAGATATATCCACGAGGGAAGGCTTGGAAAGTGATGAGGAAGATGTAGAGGATCTATGGGATGTGGAGTAGATTGAGGAAATCCTACGCGCAACATACGAGAGGAAAATGAGAGGTCCAAGAATGGGAGGAGAAGGCAACCATCCTGTCCATATTAATGTCAATGTGGAACCCATAAACCCATGTGCGAATAATACACCAAAGAGAAAACCACCATTTAGACAACCGCAGTTCGGAGGAAGTCCGACAACATGAAGTACACCTACACAAGGAACAACAGCTAGAGGAGCCAATTCAGGCAACACTAGTCAAGTATCTACACCGTGTGGAGGAGGTAGTAGTTCAGTATTTAGAATGGCAGGACATGATCCTACAATCAGGTTACCAGAATTTTGGGGAGAATTAAAAGAAGACCCTGAGAAGCACTTGTTCATTTGTGTAAATATCTGGGAAGAAAAACAAATCACTGACGAAGATACCAAACTCGTGCAACTAGATATTATGCTAAGAGACCACGCACTAGACTGGTACATGAGTCTAGACACAAAAAGTGTGCCTAGGACAACAAGGACACTGACAAACATTAAGAATTTACTAATTAACAAGTTCCAGAAGTCGAGTTCATAGGATCAGTACATGAACAAGATGATCAAAATAAGATAGAAACTAGGAGAGTCTGTATGGGAGATTGACTAGATATTCAAGCGACTGAAGGGAAAGTTAAAATATCTCATGACCGATATGAAACATCAACACCTGTTTGTCAATTCACTAGTCCCACACTTAAAATACCCTTTACGACAACAAAAATTTCAAACGCAGGCAGAGGCTCTACAGGAAGCCTTGCAACTAGAAGAAAACCAATACCAACAGACATACCCAACTATCGAAGAACTAAAGGAGGATTTTAAGAATATCACGTTCTAGATGAACCAGAATAAGAACAAGGACAAACGGGAATCCGTTTGGTGTACCACGTGCAGGACGGAAGGACACCACAAGAACGAATGTCCAACGTTCATGTAGTATATGGAAACAAGAATGTCGAATCCATTACCAACAGGAGGATTATGGTGCGAAATATGCAAGAAATCGGGTCATGACCCTTATCTCTGAATGATGATGCAAAAATACGATACAGTTCTAAAGAGTTCATATTTCACCTTTTGCAAGTCAGTGGGCCACGACGATAAAGATTGAAGAACTATGGAGTTGATGTGAGAAAGGAAATTATATGCATATAGAGTAGAGGCCGAAATGATGACTGGGCAAGCAACGCCATAGTTCAATCAAGCCCCAGCTCCATACAACACTGTGAAACAACAATATAATATTGTGCAACAATCATACAATAATGCACAGTCGCAGTACAACCTGGCACAACCCCAGTACAATATCGCGTAGTATAATTAGGTGCCTCAGTATAATGTACCGAGAGGTGATCGAGAAATCTACAGAGGAGGAGGATGAGCCAGAGGAGGTTTCAGACGAGGTAGAGTACCAGTCACATGTCATAATTGTCAGCAACCGGGACATTATGCATGGGAATGTCCACTTCCACCAGCAACTTGTATGTATTGTCGTGCATCGGACCATGATACAGAGGAATTTATGACACTACTAGTGAAGATTCAGGAAAAGAGGAACCAGAAAAATAAGAATGTTCAGTGGATTTCAGCCGAAGAAAGGGATGAAGGACAAAATATCAACATAGTTACCCATGAAGGAACCAACGCAGAACCAATGGGTAAAGAAGAACACTGAACCAAGAAATAAGTTCGATGCGCAAAAGGAAAAGGAGACATTTAAGGAGGCCAGACAATAATTTCAGAAGGACACATCGTTGACTTCAAATGCCCAACCGCACAAGGAAGCACCAGAATATGAGATGCCTCCATCATTAGATCATACCAACAAAATGCAACCCACGGGACAAGTAAGTACAATCAAAGGATTTTTGCAATCATGGGTAAAAGTATTAAGTGATCCATCATCTGTCAAAATATTGCAAAACATCCTAGAAAAGTGTAGCAGCGAGACAAGAGGAAAGCTAGAACCTAAAACCGTTAATCACCTACACACAAAAAGAAGAACAAGTACAGAATTTAGACTGAATGTTAACATTGAGGATTTCAATATGGGAGAAATTGTACTGGATCTAGGATCTGGAGTGAATGTATTACCAAAGAAGACATGGAAATGCATGGGAGATCCCACATTAGGATACTCACCTATTCAATTGAAACTAGAAAATGAGCACAGAGTCCTACCAATAGGAAGACTCAAAGGAGTGACAATAGATCTTGATGGAGTGCGCACTAACGCAGATTTCGAAGTCATTGAAATAGTGGATGACACAAAACCTTACCCGACATTGCTTGTTCTGGATTGGGCATTTGAAAACCAGGCCATAATCAATTTGAAGAACAAGAAAATGAAATTTGAATCCGGAGAATATAGGGTCATCGCGCCATTAGACCCATCAGAAGGGGAGAGGTTTGTAGAACCTACTTGCCTAGACTTAGAGGAAATCGACCAGTTACACAGAACAACTACGCGCGGTGAGGATTATGTAAACCCAACTGAAGAAAGGGTACTTAGTTGGCAGAGCATTACTTCATGCGCAACAGACTCAGACACCGGTTTAGAGAACTAGCAGTAGAGGCTACATGTAGTATCCATGAGAAGATGTGCAAGAATAGACTGCAAAGTAAGATGGATAGGCACAAAAATCAGAGAACCACCCAGTTTCCACAGAATAAATGATTTGGAAACATTCTTGACACAGTACGAAGACATAGTGTTAGATAACCAGAGACTGTTAGCACTAAATGCCACACCGAAAAGATGGTGGGGCACACACAAAGAGACAATCACGGTTATACAAAGAGACAATGTACGCAGTTACTACGCATAAGGTTTGATGTAGAACAAAAAAACAACAAACAACATAAATATGAAGGACATGGAGCACCAACAGAACACTTGGAGGCGTGTAGAATGCTGTGGAAAATGACACCACCAGAGGAATGGCCTCATCACTTCATACATACTCTCGAGGGAATACCAACGAATTGGTATACGGACCAGGAATTGTACAAAGGAAATACGACATGGATGACATTGCGACAAAATTTCACAGTCCCTTTCTCATATGAGCATGAGAACCCTAACATAGATGCAGACCTTAAACGGATTAGAGAAGTAATATTCATCAAAGAACCAGAAATAGAATTTATCACATAAGAGAAACAACAGAATAAACAGACATTCAAGGAACTGTTGTCATGTGACGATGTACAAGAGGAAGCACCAGACGAAGACGATCCACGCGGTATTCACATCGAAGAAGTAGAAGGCAAAAGAGATGTGGAGGGCACAAACACCGAATCAAAATTCATTTCTGCGCCAATCAAGGTAAAGAAAGTTAACATCAGGACAACTAAGCAACCCAAAATGGCTAGCATTGGAGATTATTGGATGAACAAACAGTAGAAAGTATCACAGAGTTGTTACGGGAATACAGTGACCTCTTTCCCACAACATTCGCAGAGATGTAGGGTATAGCCAGAGAACTTGGAGAAATGAAGATACCACTTAGAACTGAAGCGAGACCTATTAGACAATGACCCTATAAACTGAACCCCATATATAATAGAAAGTTAAAGATGAGATCGGCAGGATGCTCGAAGATGTCATCATAGAACTAGTTGAGGAGTCAGAATGGATAAGCCTGATGGTAGTACAGGAAAAGAAACAAGGAAGAGGGATCATGATATGCATTAACTTGAGGAAGTTGAACGATGCATGCCTATATGACCCATTCCCTACACCGTTCACAAATGAAGTGTTAAAGAACGTGGGAGGACATGAAGCTTACTCATTCACTGATGAATTCTCGGGCTTCCATCAGATTAAGATAGCACAGGAGGAAAGACAGAAGACCTTGTTTGCGACAGAATGGGGATCTTATCAGTACACAATCATGCCTTTTGGACTGAAGAATGCACCAAC
Source organism: Picea sitchensis (assembly GCA_010110895.2). Lineage (NCBI taxonomy): Eukaryota > Viridiplantae > Streptophyta > Pinopsida > Pinales > Pinaceae > Picea > Picea sitchensis. The sequence continues at coordinate 21,602 of SNQJ01S0144830.1, forward strand.
AATATTCTCCAGAGTAGTCATTGCTGCTTTTAAGGAATTCATTCATCAATTTCTTGAAGTATACCTGGATGATTGGACAGTCTACAACCTGTTGAAAAACCATGTGGAAGCTTTAAGGATGATGTTACAAAGATGAAAACAGTCTCAGATATCACTGAATATCAAGAAATGCATATTTGGAACACCGTTTGGGACACTATTTGGCCACATAGTATGCAAACAAGGTTTATTAGTATATCTGACAAAGATCACAGTCATTGTTATCTTGCCAGCACCAAAAATAGTCTGTCATCTAAGAGAAACACGACACACATGATATTACAAGAAATTCATCAAAGGATATGCGCAGATCACAACACCAATGGAAAAGTTGTTAAGGAAGGATATGAAGTTTGAGTGGAATGACGAGTGTCAACATGGTCTGGATACCTTGAAGGAAAAGATGGTTACCGCACCGATATTAGGATTTCCAGACTGGGAAAAGACATTCCATGTGCATGTAGATGCATCAACGATAACACTCGGAGCTATCTTGGTGCAACCAGGAACATGAGACTTGGATCACCCAATAGCGTTCACAAGTATAAAGTTATCAGACTCAGAACAAAACTATAACATGACAGAAAGAGAAGGCCTAGCCATGGTCTCTGTGCTACAAAAATTCAGACATTACTTATTGGGGAAGCACTTCAAAATGTTAACAGATCACTCAACCCTGAAATACCTCGTCAACAAGCCAGTGTTGGGGGGGAGAATATTTCAATGGTTACTACTATTCTAAGAATTCGACTTTGAAGTAATAGTTAAACTAGGGAAATTGAATGCAGGACCCGACCACCTGTTGAGGGTCACAAATGGAGAAGAACCTACGAATTTAGAAGACAACTTTCCAGATGCACATTTATTCTTAGTACAGATTGTTGATGAATACTTTGCAGATATCATTAAGGACTCGAGTACAGGTACTGCGCCGCAAGACTATAGCACCGCATAGAAGAAAAACCTAGTAGTCTGCGCTACCGACTATCAACTGATTGCAGGACAATTATATAAAATAGGTGCAGATAGCATCTTGCGAAGATACACGTTAGAGCACGGAAGACCAAGAGTCTTAGCAGAAGCCCTCGAGGGAATAGAAGGAGGGAATTATGCGGGCAAGGCTACTGCATAGAAGGTATTGCGTGCAAGACTATGGTGGCCAACGATTCACAAAGACTCGAAGGAGTACTGTCAAAGATGTGATGTCTGTCAAAGGGTAGGAAAACCCAATAGAAGGGACGAGATGCCATTACGACCACAAGTAACATTACAAGGATTTGAAAAGTGGGAAATAGAATTTGTGGGACCAATCAACCCACTGACAAAGAGAATAGGGGCTAGGTACATTATCACTACGAAAAAATATTAACAAGATGGGCGGAAGATGCACCAGTAAAAGATTGCAGCGTCGAAACAACAATGCACTTTTTGTTTGAAAAAAGAATCACTCGATTCAGGTGCCTAATAGTTTTTATGAGTGACCAAGGAATGCACTTCATAAACAACACCATCCACGTGATGAATGAAGAATTTGAAGTCCACCACCAGAAAAGCACACCGTATCATCCACATGAAAATGGCACAGTGGAAGCCTTCAACAAAAATCTGGAGAACGCACTGACAAAGATTTGTAACGTCAACAGAGATGACTGGGACTTCAAAGTACCAACAATATTATGGGCATACAGGACTACATGCAAAAAGTTGCCAGGGCACACGCCATTTAAACTGGTTTATGGCCAAGAAGTAGTAGTGCCATTAGAGTTTTTAGTACCTAGTTTGCATGTAGCAGCTATCAAAAGAATGAAAGAACGAGGTGTAGTACAGAAGAGACTGAATCTGTTATTGACCATGGAGGACGACCGAATACTGGCAGTATTCCATCAAAAAGTGCGGAAATCAAGAGACAAATCTTGGCACGATAGACACATCAAGAAAGAAAATGTTCAAGGAAGGAGATTTAGTATTGATGTATGAAAAAAATCGTTACAGCACCCAGGAAATCTTAGAATGCATTGGTTGGGACCATAAAAAGTAATATCTGTCACAGACGGAGGTGCTTTACAGTTAAGAGATTTATTAGGCACAAAACTCAGAGGAATGACCAACGGGAGACGACTGAAGTTGTACAAGGACAGTTGACCACCCACCATGCAGTAAAAAAAATAAAAAATAAAAAAAATAAAAATAAAAAGGAAACAAAACTAAAAATGGTGTAGTACGCCAGAAGTAGAAAGGCCACATGAATTAAGAAACACGAATTCGGAAAGGATAAGAAAAATGGTTACATACAAATGGAAACAAGCGGGAAAAAGAAAGGCGACAAAAGCAACATGACAGGATGACACTAGGATAAATTAAAGAGAGGCAATGACCGATGGGAAAACACATTAATCACACCCACAAAATGTGGGACAACAAGAGTAATGGTAAGTATGAAACTGTCGAAGATTCATTGAATCCGCAATTGAGGTGCATTTAACCCATAACCAAAAAAGCGTACTCGACAAGCTTCATGGGAAAGCCATACAACACACAGATGTGGGAGCCCATAGTCTATTCACGAAGACAGAGTAGACAGAGAGAATCAGAGGCGAAAGAAAACATAGAGTGTTCACAGAGACCATAGAGATCGTTCAATTCTAGCAGCCATTTGATACTCACCATGATGGTACCGCCCAAGAAAGAAGAAGCGAGCCAGACCACCAGACAAACCAGAGTTCAAACCAGGTCATGAGGACAGGCCGAAGAAGGTGAACACCAACTGTCGGAGGTCGTTAATATCAACGAAATCCCATCCCCAGAGAGGATACCAGTACAACCCTCACCGATACTTGAAGAAACTCAGCAACCAGCAGCGAAGGCCACAAATGTAGATACGACCGCAACGACGCACAAACCACAGAACCAGGAAGCAGAAACCTGGAAGGAGGTGAAACTAGAGAATACAGAAGAAACTCTGAAATCTAATGGCACAACATCAAATCTAATGGAACGACGTCAAATTTGATAGTAGCAGTGGATCCAGATGAGTCTCAAACGACCATCTCAGAACACCCAGCAGGGGAGATCGCAGATGATGTCTCGGCTTGGCCGGAATGGCATACAGAGGAACAACCGGAAGTCGCTGGAACTTCGAGCCAGCCACCGCAATAGAAGGAAAAGATACAAATACCAAGTTCACCCCGTAAGAAACCTGCAGCAAAAATGGTTCTACCACGCATACCAGCTGGGGTACAGGTAGGACTAGAGCTACTGGGTCACGTTAGGAAGCTCAAATACTCAAACCATGATGTAGAAGATGAATCCAAGTTCCCGGAACTTGCACAGAGGGTATTTTTATAGACCATAGGCACAAATCAGCTTGGAGAACTGATTAACCAACCATACCAGTGGGAAACTGGGCTAGAGAAAACATGAATCTTAGGTCTATTGAACCTACCACATTTTGGCAGAGGCTAGAACGAAAAAGCATGTGTCAAGAAGATGTTAGCAGTCACACATGGAGGGGACGTATGGTTGGAAAAACCCATCCCCATAATTGTTGAGCTTATTACGCAAATAACAGGTTTACCAATTCGGGGTATGGATCCCGCGTTGGTTTTGGACGAAAAATCCAAGGTGAAAAAAGCATGCGGAATAAATGAAGAAGAAGTATGGAACTGCCAAGGGGATGAGAGGCATCATCATCAAACAGATTAACAATGCAGCCACACAATTGGGCACAAAAATCTTAACCTGCAAGTTGCTAAGAAAATGCCGCAGGAAGGAAGTACCAACTGGAGTCATTGCAGTTGTAGCCCAGTGCGTAGAAGACACCTCAATTAACTGGGTGCCATACTTATTGAACTTATTCCTAGAGGAATGAAAGGATGTGCAGGACCTAGGCACAGAGTTCCACTACTCATGGTTGATTACTTTAATAGCCTTCATAGGATGGAGAGAACCTGGCTATGTAGTTTTTTGTACCAGACCACAGCCTGCGGGAGCGAGGTATTTATTGCTGAAAGAAGAGCCAAATTCCATACATAGGAGGGAGAATGAGATCATATTTTAAGTGTACCTATGAGACATATAGGAAGCCATCAACTGATCATGGAGAATAACACCAGAGGCTGTCGCGTGATATGCGAACATCACCAATTTCCAAGCCACATGACAAGCAATGTGGATATAGGCAAGGCAAGATCTGGCTAAACAATGGCTACAAATGTGCTATTGCATCACATAAGGTGATATCGATATGGTCATTAGCGAATGGCCCGACGAATGGAATATTCCATCCATCACCCAGGAAGTGTCGGAAAGAACAACAAAAGGAGAGGCAAAGAAAGCAGAAACGTAGCCTCTGGAAATCCAAGTTCCCAAGCGACCAAGAATGGGCCAAGGCAAGCCGACACAGACAGACGAAGGAACAAAGAAGAAAGGAACCTAGAAGGGGAAGAATGATAATTCAAAGCCGACCAAGGAACAACATAAATAGACTGAGGAAGCACAAGAGACCACCTCAAATCCCAACACGCAGAAACCAGGGGGGAATAAGAGACTAGCCACATAGGCAGGAGGCACGTGAAAGAAGTCAAACGCACAACGAGCACCACCATAATATACTATTATAAAGTATTATGGGGACATGATCGTTAGAATGGTCCAGGATTGTCTAGCAGAGGACTTCGACCATGAAGCACATCACAAGGAAAAACTGGAAAAAGTGCTGGCAGAAATTGGACAGTTCCTTAAGAAATTCGGGGAAGTACAAATCGAAAGCAACAACAGAATCATATATCCATCATCACCATAGACCGACGAAAGAGTGGAGGTAGAAGAACAAGTTCCAGTCCACTCATTACCACACACAAAGGCAACAATCTACATCACACCTAGCATGATGCTTATGGATGAAATCTTGGGGCAGACACCCTTGAAGGATTTAAACCACATCCAATTGGTCTTGATGTGGATGCCATCAAGGGCACTACACAAGTTGCAGGTTAGCGTCGACCACGAGGTACAATATCGTGTACACATAAACTTAGTCGAGTTACAACAAGAAACAAATAAGCGAGAGGAACTCGAAAAAGTTTGTGAGCAGGCCAAGTTTGAAACTTAGGAGGAAAAAGAACGCAGGAATGAACTGGAATAAAGAGTAGGAGGAATTTTTGAGAAAATTCCAAACACCGTGCAAGGAAATGAACTCCCAGTAGAAGAAAATATTGATCACATTACGCAGTCCATTGAGCAATATCAGAAGGAGATCGAGAATCTCCGGGAACGTATCATACCCACCACTCCACCAACAGTGAAGGAGAAAAGGAAGCAAGAAGAAATAGTGCAACTGCAGGAGATAGAGTAGCAGGTTATCACAACAACTGACTTGTTCAATAAAGAAACGCAACTTTGGACAAGGTTGGAGGAAGATCCACAAGTCCAATGGTGGGACAAGGAAGAGGAAAGGATCAATGCAGCGATCCAGAAGATTGAGTAGAAGCAAAAGACCATACCAATCCCAGAACATGTCAAAGGGACGCAGGAGATTAAGAAGTTGCAGACAGAGCTAATATCTGCACAAACCTAAAAACATGAGCGTGAGGCTCAAATGGAGCCATTTCAGGATAAGGTAGCAGAAGTACTAGCACAGGCAGAGGAAGCTAAGATACAGATAGCACTGATCCAGGAAGAATGTGCATGATTTTTGGGTGACCAAGTGGCAGTCTAGGTAGTGGAAACAATCAAGGATAAGACCATGCAGGAACTGACACAAACAATAGATCTCAAGGAAAAGTTCCAAATGATCACTAAGGAGATCGAGGAAGCTCAAAAGGATTAGGTGGCTCGGGACGAGCCACATGTCAGTTTTGGGGACATGTTGGCAGCAGGCCGAAGTGGAAAGAAGGATGATCGTGGGGAAAGAAAGTGTGCAGTAGTTGTAGTAACAACTGGAGGAAAACACAACACACACACATGCAAGAAGGCGTGCACAAGGAAAGCGACAACTATAAGGAAGAACAACATGCACGCATGGCAGGAAGACCTAACGTCGGTCGGGTTAGGGTTTTGGTAATATATTGTAAACGACTGAAGATCCTGAAATATATAAATATAGATATGTAAGTATCATAGGGGTTTTATTGTTCCATCATAGATATGTACGAGTTGATGTGATATGTAATATGTTTATGACCTACTTTGTAAGTTGTTGAGCTAGAGGAGAGGAGAGGAGGAACATCTGAGGATTAGATTGCACGCTAAGGAGCCTGGTGCGGTCTAGTTCTCCTCATATAGATCTTACCCATCTGAGGAGAATTGTAAGCACGCAACGCCAAATACGCAAAACTACCTTTATAAAAGAGCCAAGAGCCAAATATTTGGGGGTGTAGCCCAGGAGGGGGTGAACCATGGTAACATCTGTGTAATGAGATGAATGCATGCATATTGTTACTATCTTTTCAGTAGTTATTTGTTATGCTTACTGAATGAATGAGTTGTTACATTGCTTGTCTAAATACAGTTGCGATATTGATGGAATAAGTCGTGAATGACAGTAGGTTGCAATCACAAGTTATAATAAATGGTCCAGAACACAGATCCCATATCTTGCGCTCAATCCTAGGCTGTAAACACATGAGTCTTACAACCACCCATTAAATTTATCTCGGGTGATACTGTGCGACACATTCTATGTTTTGTGCTGCCTTCTGGTTTACCAGGAGGGTCGATAGTTTTAGAGGCTTTTGTTGGAAACCCTAAAGACATGAAACTTGGGTCAATAAATAAGATGATAGAGTAGTAATTAGTAACCAACATCCACCATTTCTAAGTACTTTGGTTCACCCCATGAACACCACTCTTGGTGCACACAAGGTGTGCCTCAAAACTGTCCACACAAGTCTTGAGTCGATTCACAACGTGACATGTGAATTGACACCAACCTTTGTCACAAGATTGATACCAACTGCTCGCCTTCACAACAAGTTTAGAATGACTTCACCAAATTCTTCCCCAAATATGAAGTCACAATTGTTGTTAAAGATGCTCTGATACCAACTATAAATATAGAGATAGTGGTGAAGAGCCTCACCAAATTGTCATTAAATAAGATATGATAATAATTGTCATGACATGGGCCCTTAAGATGCTAACTCTCATCCTCTCTTTGGGGCGTGCGACACCATGACGATTCTCACTTTGCAGCTTGGAAACACCAAGGATACTTCATCCAAACTATGCCTCTTCATCTAGAACATTCCCATACTCTATTGTAGGCTACGGGCGAGTCACACGCTCACTCTATGCGGCTCACTTGTATACTTAGAAAATTTGTTAATAAATTAACACTTAGTCATTTATGCATACAATTATAAAACATGTGAAACAAAAACATCACTTGTGAAACATACAAGAGACACACATATATAGTGGAGGTGGCACCAACAGTTCCTAACACCTAGCTTGTCTTATTATGCAAAATAGTGTTATAATATGAGAACTAATGGATCGGTTTACAACTTGTCTAGATTCCCATGACTCATGTCACCTCACCAACACACTCATATATATATCCTCCCTAACAGACTTCCATGTCGCAACAATCTCTTCCTTTATGTGGTTCGTCCCAGAACTGCGCCCACCTTAGACTAACCATCTCTCTCTTTGTTGCAAGACTCACTTCACCAAAAACCCATAAGTATTTAGTTGCCTCATAGTGTGCCTCCCACAAACCTGCATTAAGGCTTCACCGATTCCTCTTGTTCATCCCCTCTTGGATACTTGTTTTCCATACCTTCATATTCCTTGTTGCCCTCTTAGCTCCTGTTCCTTGGTTTTCTTATACAGACTCCAGCCATATCCTCTTGAACAATCGCACCCCTTGCGCTGGTCATTTCCTTTCGCAGACCAATGTGCCCATTCACTAAGTCTCGTTCGTTGAACCTACGCACCCTTCGAGTCGATGCATCCTTTCAGACTGACGTCGTCCATCACATGGGCATGCTCATTCAAACCAATCTTCATATTCACTTGGGTGCACCCTTGCCTTGTTCATGCTTTGTCAAGCCAACATGTCCTCTAGATTACCACGCTTCTTCCCTATGCCCCGTCTTTTGACTCTAGTCGATTCCAACTCTTTGTGGGTATGCTAGGAGTGTTGACCCAACCTCCCCGATGTTCCCATCTCATGGAGGGAAGGCAATTCCATATCTTGTGTTCCCGGCCCAGGTCACCTTGTTCATGCTCTCATGCAACCAAGGCTTTGTCTTTTGTCACAAGGCAAGTAAGGCATGTTCCCCCTTGGGTATAAACATTACCATTGTGTGACCAAGGTGCTCCTGCTCACACCTATAAGACTTCATTCGCCTAACCGTCACATACTTCTTATGTTCTCTTGACCAACTCGCCACCAATTATGCCCAAGGATTGTGTGCGCTCGGTGGATGTCATCGTGGGCTTTACAACTTATGGATAGTGTAACTCCACCCTTTTCATTAAGGACTGTCCTGTAAAATAATACATATTTTTTCTAAGGAATCGTCTATAAAATAACACAGATTTTGTATTAATCAAATACATAATTAAAATTTATTGGTTTTAGACATGCTCATGAATTCATGTGACAATGGGTTTGTAAATCTACAATGCCAAAATATTTACATGGCTAGACCATTTCATTTTCGCTATATCTAAGTTGTTTATTTATGATTATATAATAATTCTATTCATTTTTATATTTCAATAAATTTGTGAAGCTTAATTAATTTTTTAATATTGAAATAAAAAATTATTTAAAAAAAAAAAAAATAACGAATTAAAAAAAAATAAACTTTTTATTATAATAATAAACATATTAATAAAATAAAATATCATACTTTCATTCTTGTTCTTAATTTTTTAAACATAAATATATTTATGTTTAATTTCTTTTAATCTTCTTCTATATTTAATAAACATTTAATTTGAATGGAGTTAAATTATGGTTATATTTTAACTACCAACAACCACTTTATTTTAATAAATATTCTTTCACCTTTACTTTATATCTCTTTATATAAATTAATACATGTTGGCATCATCAAAAATATATTTACCAATTATAACAAAACAAAAAATATAAAATAAAACTATGATCGGGACAGATAACAGATATCCTTTTTACCTTGCTATGTAAAACTGTGATTGAAATGATGATTGCGAGCTTATGTAATGGCTCAAAACTTTTATCGCAGAATTTCCTTAAAAATTTGTGCTCAAATTATGTCTTAGGCATTTTTTCTACATAGAGCATCATGCAATGAACGTATATTTACTCTAATCCGTTTAATTAAGAAATATCCAAGCATTTGTGTGTTCCTCTTCAATGTGACATGCGAACGACATTTTTGAAGAGTTAAAAATCTCGAAAACAGATGGCAAATTGATTTATATTAGTTTATGTTGTTGTAATGTTTTTTTTCTCCAGAAAATATCCAGAAAACAACACTATATTTATTCTGATGTATTCGATTAGGAAAGCTCCAATCAAACATCCACATATTCCTCTTCAATGTGACACGTCAACAAGGTTTTTGAAAGGTTCAAAATCTGGAAGACACATGGTAGGTTGATCTATGTTAATTTATCTCATTGTATGAACTATGACATTATATTTCTTTTAGTTGAATCCAATGTTACCTTACCTTCCACGATTTTGATGATCGTAGATTTCCATTAAAATTAAAATCCTCAGAACTTATCATATCAACTAGTTGTTTTTTTTGCTAGCCAAGTGGCTCATATTTTGAAACACTTGATGTGTTTTCTAGTCGTGGTACTAGCGAGTTGTTTTTTGCTAGCCAAGTGGCTCATATTTTGAAACACTAGGTGTGTTTTCTAGTCATGGTACTAGCAAATTGAATGGACGAGGAAAGGCACTGATTGGAGTTGATTGGAGTTTATAGTAGTATTTTGTATGGTGAGATATCTGGTTGGAGTTTATAGTAGTCTTTTGTATGCGGTGCTTCCCAACTATCTCCATTGCCTATGCCCATGATAATGGGTTTCGATCTTTATCAAATGGATTTTAAACCAGACGAAGGGATCTAGGATAAAGCTTTAGGATTTCATTTGCTCCTAGAACATTTGTATCTCGAGAATTTGTATCTAGAATTTCTTTGTTTCAAGTTGAGGCTTTCCAACACTTAGGTATATTCATTCATGGTAAAACATTTATGCCACCTCACTTTCATTCATTAAGTCACCTGTAAAAATGGAGGAAGTCAAGAATATACATAAGAGAAAGCCTAACATTAGAAAACATGTCACTGGTTATCATTATTGGTTGACAACAAAACCATTTTAGAGCTCTATCAATAGAGTGCATTATTTAGTTAAGGCTTGAGAGATCAAGTGGTTTCCTATGGACACTACCCCCTTAATATTAGGCATAAGAAGAACATGTCTTCTGACACCTTATCCTAAGGTAGGTGGGGAGTATGTCCAACCTGGTATTTAAGGGTAGGCATCATAAGTAAAAGAGTCTACCCAAGCAGATAGGTGTTGTGCCTAGAGAGAAGGGATCTAGATGTGATGTATTAATTATGTTCCATATGATGAAACCCTGGCCCAAATATAACATATATACTCTGGAACGACTACCTTCCTATTTATTTTTTCCTTGGCTTGTCGCACAAATACAGTGAAGGGATATCTCTCTCTTTTTCACTCACTACTAGAAAAAAACAAAGGGATTCCTAGAAATGGAAAGAAAGAGACAATACATCTTAGGTCAGAAAGGAGAACCCAACACACAAGATGAAAGAAAGAAAGTGATTTAAAATCCAGAGAACTTGAAGCTCGGGTTGGTCAAAGAAGCAAGCTCGGGTTAGTTAGGAAAGAGAAAAGAACCTAAGCCCAACCTAATAGGTATTCCAATATTGAGAAAGCATTAATAGGTTAGGGAAAGCACCTGAGCCTGGAAAATCATCAGTATTTATCCTAGCCCAGAAAGCAAAAGAAGGAAAGCTAAATATTCCTTCACACCTTCAACAAGAGCTAGAATTTATTTCTTAATCCCAGAAAGTAGTTTAGGTAGGAAGAATATTAGGTCAAGAAATCCATTATCAAGTCAGCAAAGCAATAACCTAATCCTAGATCCATACCCCTAGTTACTTTTGTTTCTTATAAGAATTGGATTGTCTAGGGAAAGTGTTATCTAGGGGATTGGAACCCCAATTCCATAACGCATCTCATACATAACCTGTGGCCAGATTTATGAGCATCTAAACAATTTACATAAGGAATCGACAAGCATCACTTGGAAATATATAAACAATGATATGGAATAAGCAGTTGGATGTGTGTATCTTAAATGTAAGTTTCCCTCCACTTGCAAACACATTCAATAGGATAAATCATGGCTTTATGAATATCTTCATAGCTAAAATATGAGTTTTTATAGATTTTACTTTTACCTTACCTCACTATAAATCTCAATTCTATATATGGGAGGATATTTTTTCCACTTTGAACTCAATACTGAT
>SNQJ01S0144831.1:11964-24199 GCA_010110895.2 Picea sitchensis
ATCAAGGAATCATACAATAAAACACAACAAGCTTTATAGGAAAGAATCATATTATTGTATCATATAAAATGTGAAAGAGATATTACAACCATGGCCTTGATGTCGTAAGGTCCCTTCCAACTGTCTTTCGTTCCCCACACACTTCCACTCCAAGAATTATGAGAGCATAGATCTGATAATATTCACAATCAATCTTGAAAAAATGGCTCATCTAGCCAAGCTAATAATCTCCAAAGCTCAATCCAATCCAAGCTAATCCCAAAAGCTAATCTCATCCAAGCCAACTTTCTCCATGAGAGATCCTCTCCTTTTATAAGTTGAAGAGGATAAGGTGAGGAGGTTAAGATGATCCCACTAAATTATGAAAGCGAGTAAGATCCAAACCATTTGGATGCCACCTCACCATGGAAGTTTCTCCTTCTAAAAGCATCGAGAAGATGCTCGTTTTTCCCATGTATGAGCATTCTTGCACCCTTCTTATAGAGAAACCTGCGAACCTCTCGCAACCCAGCTATGGTGCAGCCTACGAGAATCAGGCATTCTCGCACCCATCCTATATAGCAACCTGCGAACATCCTCTTTAATAAGGTTTTTACAAAGGAGAATGCAACTTATTTTCTCAGGAAAAGTTCTTCTCTCTTCTTTCTTCAGGAATTCAGGTGACTGACCCCTCTGAAGACTACAGACAGGTTTACATCATCAATGGTCATAGGGATGACAAAAATAATGTGTGACAGCGGCAAAGAAAATGGTAGTGAAGGTAGGCCATTGGTATCTAGCCTATATCAGGGTGTTCGGGGCCACCAGAGTACCGCACCTACTCCCTTTTTATGTCCCATATCAACTCATTGTGGGATAAATCTGATATCAAACTATCCTGTAGGGTTATAATGCCACACTAGTCAAGGACAAGAAGCGGGCTTTCATACCCTATGGCTTCCATGTGGGGTTTTATTTGGTAAAGAACATTGCTCAAGCCAAACAGGAAGGGTTGAATCAACTTGAATTTAGGTTCTCGATAGGTCGATTTCACAAACACGATCCTAAGGGACTAGTGCTCCAACATGATTCACAAGTTTCGTCATGTTGGCCATACACACATGACAAGTTTGAGGATAAGATATTTACAGAATGCGCTCAGGACTGGGAGGAGGTAGTATAGATGAAATCCAACCCGAGCATGACCAATTTCAAGGCTATGAGCATGGATGAACATGTGGATACAATAGAGTAGTCCGCTCAAGAGGCTCTCAAATTTAGGGAAGAAATCAAAGCATCAAAGACTACAGAGGCAAAAAGGAGAGGATTTCTCTTACTAGAAGGAGCGCAGAGAATCATTGATCAGTTAAAAAATGATCATGATCTCATAGAGATGACAAGGATCCCCGTAGACGACCCAATCACAAAAAGAGGAGAGCCAAGTGGCTTAGATCCAATAAAACTCAAAGAAATCGTCGGTCCATAAATCCCTAGAGTTCTCCCACCACAGATCAGATCACCAGGGACAATTCAAACCCATCCTGAGGTATCAAGGACACCAAGTGGGACAGGTGCACCAAACCCATTGTTTTAATTAATAACCATCTATGATGAGGAGGAGAGTTCATAGGTTTCCCTGGTGACTCCAGTACCGATTAAAGATGGAAAATAACTTGAGAAAGAATCTACCCCAAGTCTCGATGCTCCAATTCAAAACCTTCCGCAGAGTGACCATGAGGTCAAAAGTGTCTTAGAAACTGAGTTGCTCGACTTGCCAGGGACCCCAATAGACAACTCAAGGGATGAGCTAGGATTGGGTGGTCAGAAAGAGGAAGGTCAACAGCAAGAAATCGACACCTCAACAACTGATTACCAATTAAGTACTGAACCTATCCCTGGTTCTTCAATTTTGGTCAATACCTCACCATCCGATGAACAAAAAATGGAGGTCGATCCCTCAGAACATATGAAAGAAGTTTACGAACCAATCCTAGAACAGATACACATAACTGAGAGCCTGGGGGATACTCTAACCTGGGGAGAACAATAAATCCCCGAGCCTTTTGATGAGGTCACTGACATACAAGCAATCATCTATGACAAGAAGAGGAAAGCCATCATGAAGAGGACCACTAAGAAGAGAAGGCTCATGCTAGATAAATCGATTCTCATCACTACGTAGGAAAAGTTTCTCAGCACTGAACACACCAAGACATCTGAGCTTATCGGCATAGGGATGTCTATCACGAATGCCACATTGGATAGAGCAAAGAGGGATGAAAAGGATTTGGCCATCATGCTAAAGGATTTGGAGCATCTTCGCCATTTGGCGAAATACTATCAAGACTCAACGCATGCCACGGTATTCCTGAGGAGTGAGTTCCAGGATGCTTATGAAAAATTCACAAGTGAACGAAACCTTTTCATCGCAGGCATAGATGATTTCCAAGAGGATACCCTTATGGTGCTAGTGACCTTCAAGGACGTGGAGAGGTGGTATGAAAAATATCATCAAGCGGTAGAAAGGATCAATTACGTCAATGGAGTACAAAAGGGTCAAGACATCGAAGAGCACGATATTCAGGTGCTAAGGGATAGCAGCATTGATCGGATCAGGAAAGCAGTCAAATACTGGGTAAAAATGGCCAGGAACCTCAGCGGGAGATTCAAAATAAATGGGTCGAGTGCGAAAAGGGTTGGGAAAATATTAATCGGGAAATGAAAGGCATCAGCCTCCCAGAATTCGGCTCGCCCAAATACTTTGTCAACCTGCACGACATAGTCAAGAGACATGCAAAACAAGACTTGGCATGGACAACATAGATCACAAAGGTGGCGAGCATGGCGCCAGGTCAAGTACAACACTCCATGGAGCATCTGATTAAGGCTCGAGCAGTTCTGCAATGGTTCAGCATTAAAATAATCAAGTATAGAGAATGGGCAGTAGAAGTGAAAGAAATTATTTCAATCCCGATGGACCATCACAGGTTCCCGTATGCCAACAAATGTGAGGAACTCTTCATCAAATAGTTGGAATATGAGAAGGGTCATCCACTTCAGTAAAACCATTTGATGATTCTTAGAGAACAGAGAGATTAAATAACCATGTGGCAATATTTGTTTTTACTTAACTTGCACTTGTAATAGCTATTTTTAGTTAATGATTAATTATAAATAAGAGGATTGACCTTTTAACAAAGGTTGATGGTTTTGGAAAGACCCTCATTTTTGGAATTGTAAAGAACTATTTCCGAACTACCTTAATTGAGAAGTTTTTTTTAGGACCTGAGAAAAAAAAATTTATTTCATCAAAGGCGTTATATGATTGGATTGAGGAGGAACTACTTCCAACTTTATTTCAGTAATTGATGTTGTAACGAGTAAGAGTTTTTGATTCTATTGATAAGTTATCTATCTCAATATTTTTTGCAGTTCTTGTTCTTAATGATGGAAAGAAAATCGTTGTGTTAATGTGTGATTAATGATTAGAGCTAAGGGAACTATTTTTCTTACCATCATCTTACTACATGCGTATTTTCTTTGTGATAATTGTATCTCGGTCAATAATTGAAATACCAGCAAGTTAATGCATTAGTACTAGGTTTGCAACATATGTGAATATCTTTGTCTGCATGCTTGAGCACGAGGGTTACCCCAAGATCATCCTTATTCAGTAGTTAAGACTCCCTTCCACTAGTTGGTTTATACCAGCATACATCATTTTATCAGACTCATCTAATAAAGGAAAAGACAAAAAAGAGAATGTTTAAATGGATAAAGGAACTTTCATAGGAAGATATATCGTCAATCACTACATAAATCCCATCGATAAATTAGCTAGATCGAAAGATCTGGAGAACCATTCCACCATGAAACGCTGCAGATTCTAATTGGGTGTCCATGGCGGTTTTGGTTCCTGTTGTTGATTTAAAGGGATTTAAGACCCCACAACACAACAAAAAATGAGAAAAACAATCACACACAATACACAATCATTTTTTCCCTTCCATATCATTTCTTCATTCAAATAACTTTGGAACTTACAAGAGCTTCCCTCAAAGGGAAAATGGCTCTGAGAAATAAAAATACAAATCCAAATCTGCAAACCTGTTACACCACAACACCTCGATTTACGTGTTTCCTATCGTTGAGGTTGTCTATACAGATCCGTACCTACTATAATAAATGTGATTGTCTCGAAATGCATTCATCTTGTTGTAATAAATGTGACATGCCTTATGGATCTGGCGATGTGGATATATTGTATGCTTCCTTGGGATGTGTGGACCCTCCTTTGTATGTGTGTGGTTTGTTTCCTCTTTCTCGCCAATGTTAAAAAATAAGATATATTTTTTCTCTCCACCTCACGTGACTTGTGAAAATGAATTCTCTCATGTATTTTTCCTTTACCCTGTTTGTCTTTTGTATTTTTGACCTAATACATTTACCTGATATCAACGATCAAGATTAGATGATGAGATCAATGACTCTCTTTTAATCAAATCATTAAGTGGCATTATATTATCCCCACTTTATTGATTAAAAGTCACTTTAATAAAAGACGTTCAGTCAATTGCGTTTAGCCCAAGTGGTTTATGTTGAGGGGTTTTTTCCCCCCCCACCCAGGTTCAATTCTCGCAAATGACATGTTGAGATCTTAAATGATTAAGCTATTGAAAAATCCTCGGCTTTCGACAAAATCTAGTTTACCATGGGTACCATCCTTGAAATGAGGGGAAGTGCCTGGTGGGTTTCCCCGGGAATTATTCCAAGGAAACAAAAAACGCTCACTTTATTAATAAATTAATAAAGTGAACTCTAGGAAAGGTATAGGATACATTTAATGACGATTTCCACAAGTAGACACCTTGCGGAAATACTTGTCTGAGCTACAAACACTAACATTGATAAAGCACATCTATAAATATATACAATAAAATTTTGATAAATATGAATGATGTTTACAATGATCCTCATGTTGTTGTATAAATATATATTGACTAGTCATAAAGTGAAGTGTTGTGTGACCCTTGATGTTTCATTAAACCAAATTATTATTATTATTTAATGTTTGTTAAATTTCTTACTCCTTAAGGGATGCTTTGTCTTCAAAGCATAGTAAATAGATCCTTTGTAGTTGAGTATGTTTTCTTAGTGGCATCATCTTTATTTAATTGTAGGGGTTTTGTCTTGATTCTTGATCTGAGTGTTGGTGAGGTTCCTTTGTATTGTGTGCATGAAATTATGAAGTCTTTTGACCTGGTTTTTTAATATGAAACCTTGATGCTCTTTGACAAAATACTTTTCTTGATTTCATTTTTGTATGTTCATATATATTTCTATGTTTTTTTGTGTTTGTTACAATGTATCTATGTCACAAACCAGTCTCAGAAAATACTGGTATAGGAAACTCTCATATTATCCTTGAAATATATGAAATGAAAATTCATGTTGCACACAAAGCACAGTTTGGGATCAACAGGAACACACTAATAAATTATTTGATAATTAATAAACAATAATCAAAACTTTAATAATAATGTATTTAATGGGAAATAAATATTAGGGAAATGAGGAATCAGTTGCCATATATTGTTTTATGCTTTTTTTTTTTCTTTCAACACAATTTAGACTATAATAGTGTCTTATTTTAGGATCCATCTAATCTTGTATCAAACTTCCCTCTAGTTGCTAAAATCTGGTGATACGTTGTTAGAGTTTTCATCAATTCAAAAATATATTAACTTTTTGATGATCTAGGTCAATTAAAAATTGGGTAAAACCTGTAAGAGCATTGTTCCATTGATCTAAAATGTATCTGAACAAGATAATGGTTGTAAGACTCAATACCTACAAATGTAATTTCGTGATTAATGGAGGTTAGGTAAACTATTAAAGAAAATGCAAATGTAAAAGTAAATGAGACAAAAGAGAGCGTTGAGGGGTCCTAAATCTCTTTAACTCAACAACAGGAACCAATCCCGCCACAGAGGCCTAATTAGACTCTACAGCATTTGATGGTGGAATGGTTCTCCAGATCTTTCGATCTAGCTAATTTATCGATGGGCTTTACGTAGTGATTCACAGGATATTTTCCTATGAAAGTTCCTTCTTCAATTTAAACGTTCTCTTTTTGTCTTTTATTTTATTAGATGAGTCTGATAAAAAGATGTGTGTTGGTATAAACCAACCAATGGAAGGAAGTCTTAACTATTGAAGAAGGCTGAGTTTGGGATAACCCTCATGCTCAAGCATGTAGACAAATATATTCACACTGGTTACAATCCTAGTACTAATACATTAAATTGTTGGTATTTCAATTACTAACTGAGATACAATTATCATAAGAGAATACACATGTAATAAGATGATGGTAAGAAATATAGTTTCCTTAGATCTAACATTAATCACACATTAACACAACAATTTTATTTCCATCATTAATAACAAGAACTGCAAAAATATTAAAACAGATAGCTTATCAATAGATCCAAAAACTCTTACCCGTTACAGCATCAATTACTGAAATAAAGTCGGAAGTAATTCCTCCTCAATAAAATCACATAATGCCTTTGATGAAAAACATAATTTTGTCTCAAGTCCTAAACATGACTTCTCAATTAAGGTAGTTCAGAAATAGTTCTTTATAGTTCCAAAAATGAGGGTCTTTCCAAAAACCCATCGACCCTTTCTAAAAGGTCAATCCCTTTATTTATATACAATCACTAACTAAAAATAGCTACTACAAGTTGAAGTTAAGTAAAAAAAATAACGCCATGTGGCGCTTGATCTCTCTATTCTCTGAGAATCATCTCATCGTTTTACTGGAGTGGATGACTCTTCTCATACTCCGACCACTTGATGAAGAGATCCTCGCATGTGTTTTCATACGGGAACTTGTGCTGATCCATCGGGGCTAATAGAATTTCTTTCAATTCTATTGTCTGTTCTTTGTACTTGACTAGTTTAATACTCAACCGTTGCAGCACTGCATGAGCCTTGATCGTATGCTCCATAAACTATTGTATTTGAACTAGTGACATGCTCGCCACCTGTGCAATATTCGTTTTCCATGTCGCGCCTTGTTCTGCATACCATTTAACTATGTCAAGTGGGTCGACAAAATCTTCGAGTGAGCCGAACTCTAGGAGGACCATGTCTTTCATTTCTTGATTAATATGTCCCCATCCCTTTTCTCACTTGAACCACTTCTTATGTATCTCTCGCTGAGGTTCCTGGGCCATTTGTACCCAGTATTCGACTGCCTTCCTAATCCAAGAAATGTTCCTCTCCCTTAGCACTCGAATACCATGCTCTTTGACGTCTCGACCCTTTTGTACTGCGATGATGTAATCAATCCTTTCTACATCCTAGTATGATTTTTCATATCACCTTTCCACGCCTTTGCAGGTTGCTAGTTCCATAAGGGTGTCCTCTTGGAAATAGGCTATACCTGTAGTGAAAAGGTGTCTTTCTAAACTTTGCATAAGCATTCTGGAACTCACTTCTCAAAAACATCATGGCCTGCGTGGAGTCTTGATAGTATTTTTCCAAGTGGTGCATATGTTCCAACTCCTTTAGCACGACGACCATATCCTTTTCATCTCTCCTTCCTCTATCCAACGTGGCAATCATGATAGCCATCCATGCGTCGATAATCTCGGATGTCTTGGAATGTTCTGTGTTGAGCAACTTCTCCTCCATAGTGATGAAAATCGAGCTATCTAGCGTGATCCTTCTCTTCTTAGTGGTCCTCTTCATGATGGATTTCCTCTTTCTCTCATAGGCGATCACTTGTATGTCGGCAACCTCATCAACATGCTTGGGGATTTGTTGTTCTCCCCAAGTTAGAGTGTTTGACATGCTCCTGGATGTGTGTATCTCTTCTAGGATTAGTTCCTGAACTTCTTTCATATGTTATGGCGGCTCGACCTTCG
Organism: Picea sitchensis; assembly: GCA_010110895.2. NCBI lineage: Eukaryota > Viridiplantae > Streptophyta > Pinopsida > Pinales > Pinaceae > Picea > Picea sitchensis. The sequence continues at coordinate 19,881 of SNQJ01S0144831.1, forward strand.
TTTGTAATTCATCGTCCAATGAGGTATCGACCAAGATTGAAGAACCAAGGGTAGGTTCGGTACTTACTTGGTAATCGATTTTTGATGTGTCAATTTCTTGTTGTTGAACTTCCTCTTTTTGACCACCCGATCATAGTTCATCCCTAGAGCTGTCTTTTTGGGTCCTCGGCAGGTCGGGCAACTTAGTGTCTAAGACGCTTTCTATCTCATGGTTGTTGTGTGAAAGGTTTTGAATTGGAGCATCGGGACTTGGGGTAGACACATTCTCAGGTTCCTTTTCCTTTGTAATCAGTACTAAAGTTACCAGGGAAACCTCTAAACTCTCCTCATCATCATAAATGGTTATTAGGTCGAACAGGGGGTTTGGTACACCTATTCCACATGGCATCCGTGATACCTCAGGCTGGGTTGGAATTGTCCGCGGTGATTTGATCTGCAGTGATGGAAATATAAGGTTTTTCGGATTGGAAATTTCTTCCAGATTTATTGAGTCTAAGCCACTTGACTCTCCTTCGATTGTAATTGGGTTGTCCGAGGGGATCCTCATCATATCTACGAGATCAGGGTCATTATGTAACTGGTCAATGATTCTTTGGGCTCCCTCTAGTAACAAAAATCCTCTCCTTTGTTACTCTGTGGTCTCTGTTGCTCTGATTTCTTCCCTAATTCTAAGAGCCTCTTGACTCAATTGATCTATTGTCTCCACCTGCTCATACATTCTCATAGACTTGAACCTAGTCATGCGTGGGTTGGATTTCCTATGTAATACCTCCTCCCATTCATCAACGCATTCTATAAAAATGTCATCCTCAAATTTTCCATGCGTGTATGACCAACAGGATGATACATGTGAAGCATGTTGGGGAACCAGGCCCTTAGGATCATGCATGCGAAATTGGCATGTCAGGAACCGGAATTCAAGATGACTCAGCCCTTCTTGTTTGGCTTGAGTAGTTTCCTTCACTAGATAAAACCCCACATGGAAGCCATAGGGTATGCAAGTTCATTTTTTTTCCTTGACTAGTGTGGTATTATAGCCCTACAGGATAGTCTGATAGCATATTTCTCCCACAATGAGTCATTCTGGGACGTGAGCGGGGAGAAATTGTGGAGCTCCAGTGACCCCAAACACCCTGATATAAGTTGTCTGTTCGTCTAGGTACCAGTGGCCTACCTTTAATATCATTTTATTGGTTGCTACAAACAGTCTTGGGCATTCCTTTCTAAATAAAATAGAATAGACTCGGGAGATGAATTCATTGCAAATAAGGGCGTAAGATTTTTTGTACATGTTCTCCCATAGTATGTTGAAGAAAACATGAACAGATAGTTTCACAACATGCCATCTTAAATTCATGTTGGCGAAAACATTTCTTGCACAGATAACATCGAGTAGGTACGAATCCAAATGAAAAGTGGGTGCTTCTCCTTCTTTTGACATCTAAGCCTACTATGTGCGGATGCTCAATTGCTTAGAGATTATTTCTCTCCAATTGAATCTACTTCTGAAAATTGCCACAATGTATGCCCGGGATATCCATGCTTCTGAGAACTTGGAGCAGTCCTTTTCTCCATATAGTAGGAAGATGAGAGCCATCAAGTAGATGTATGGCTCTCTCAAGTTAACTCTCCCATACCATCCATTTCTCCGGTTTGTGAATTTCTTGTCCTCCTTCCACTATGAGGCTTTCAATCGGATGGTGTCCTAGAGTTCATAAAACCTCACCACAAAGTCTATGTTCAGTCGCTCCTATGGGTCCCTGAGCTTGTAGTACTTCTAAACCTTTGTCAGGAGAAAAACTCTGACACACCCGCCATTCTCATAATTGATCAGGAATTTATGCACGTCTGTATGATCGATCAACCAACTCAGAACCTCAATGCATGGGAAAACTGGAGTTCAGAATGATACCATGTGCAATCACGACTGTTGAATGTTCGGGAAGACTTGATCATCGAGCACCCTTACATATAGGTCATTGTGTGGGATATACTCTGGGTAATACTCCCAGTTAAATATGTTGAACAGATCTCCCCACTGTGGGAGAATATTTTTGGATCCAGTGGCTACTTCCATATCACCGAAGATCGGGCGTTGAATGAAATCTTTCTTTGTCGAGGTTTTAATGATCGGCTCCGTCCTAGGAACGTATTCCAACTTCCTCACAGTACCAGGAGAAGAACCTTCACCAATTTATGCTTCCTTTAGCTTAGGTGCTCTCAATGAGTGTCTGGTTGTTGGCTTTCTTGGAGGCATTTTCCTTGTAGCTATAACATAGTTAGAGACTGTGAAAAACATCAAATGCATATATAACAAATTATGACCGTCGAATCGATAAAATTTAACACATACCTTTGTTGCTTGTTTAACCTAGTTTTGATGGTCTGAGAATCAACACAGACTTGAGACGCTTGCTTTGCTTCTTCGAATGCTCTGGAAATGGAAACTCGTGTGTAGAATAGAAGTGTTTGAAGTCACTTTAGTGATTTAAACAGAGATGAAATGACCTTGTCGCATCAACCATTCAATTCAAGATATGAGTGTGGTTCTATAAAATCTACCGCCAAATCTTCAATACATTTAAAATTAAATTCCATTGTAGGTCAACGGCACGAGCGCAGGTTGTACCATGTCCTATCGGTGATTTAAAATTTCCTTTTGTTCAATCAACGCACGGGGTAGCAATGTATGCGGGGTGAAGCATTAACTGGCCTATTAAAAGACAAAATCCGATCATATCTTTTGCTAAAAACATCCCATCGTTTCTCCAATATAGTTGGTGTATCAGGGGTCGGGGTTTCTCTGTAAAAAAAATTCGTTGGTATCTCCCTAGAAATGCTCCAACGTCGATCCCTCTTATCGTACAGGGATGATGTGGTAAGGTTGAATCAGAGGTGTGACTAGGACACAGGGAACCCTAATATGACTTAGGACAAAACTAGACAATAAGACACCCCTATGCGACAAAGACACATGGCACTTGAGACCGACGTCTTCGTTTACTCGTGTTATTCGGAATCAGGGACTATTCCTTATCTAATTGTTCTAATCAATAGATCCTACCTTTCTGAAATCACAAATTATCAAGGATCAACGCTCGGCGATAAGATTACCCAAGTGATCCCGGATTAAATCTCTCAAAAAAAAATCGATGTTGAAAATGTATCAGGGGTCGGCGATCGGCAATGTGTTCAATGCAGAAAAAATCAATATTTTAACTCTTTAAGATTTCACGGAACCCGAGCAAGTGCATCTGTCATCAACTATCGAGGTTTTTTTCATGTATTTTTGTCAATTTTTATCCCTCTCGTACTTTGTCGAACTCGATGTGGATCGGTTATCTCCTGAATCTTCCTAGCGAATAACTAACGCAAACCCACTCCACCCTTTACTGATGTCGATGGTGCATCGGCGATCGACGATTAGATTAACTATGTGGCCACTTTACCTGGTTGAATTTTCCCGATGTCGAACACAAGCACGTTAGTCTCAATGTTAGCTGCAAATTCTTAGTTAGAATGCCAAATTATTTTAGACACAAGGTTTCATTTAACAAGTTCAAACAAATACGACTTGATCGATAAGAGTCATGAAAACAAAACAAACCATCCCTCCATAGTGAAATCAATTTAGACAGTAAAAAATAAAATAAGTGGTACCCAAAAAGTGACAGAATTTCATAAGGATTTTAGGGTGTGTTGAGCGCTCAACAAATGGCGATTTACTGGGTGAAAGCAGAATATTTGGTCCTTCCCCGGGCTTAGTTGATTTCGAAACTGGATAAGAACCTAACTGGTTTTTCTTTTATCAAAGTCTCGCATATCCTTGTGTTCACAATTCCCCTGGTTCATGAATCTGGGCCCACCAATGGAGTTTCAACCTTTATTCCACCTTCGTTCCTCTTGACTGTGACCCACACCCCCTTTTGACAAGAGTCGAGTAAATAATTCACTGGCACCATGCCATTTTAGTTATCATCATTCACTTGCTTCAGTGTTTCTTCGCTACCAACGAGCGTCCATAGCCTCGACGAAGTCACCCCAATATCACAGACCTTTCCCCATTGCCAAAGAGTGTCCATAGCCCCAACGGAGTTATCTGCATACCATCTCCTACTTTGTACCCATTCGATATAATTGATTTATTTTTTGTAGAGATTCCTTGAGCGAGTGGGAGAGTGTTCAAGGATAAATTCGTGAGTGCGGACACAGACCAATCTCCACAGATCCACCCGGATCTGGAACAAACCGTGACAGAATACTACTCTTTCCCTAGTTTTAGAGTGTTGAATGGACAAGAGAGGAAGAATGATATACTT
>SNQJ01S0144832.1:0-13258 GCA_010110895.2 Picea sitchensis
ATTACATTACATCAATCATCAATCAATCAATCATTTGGCATCAATCAATCACTTGACATCAATCAATGACATCAATCAATCAAACCATTGGCATCAATGAAAACATGATCCAACAATTTTTGTACTGATAAAATTAGTGGGGAATATCTTGGTCTTTTGAAAAGAAGTGCCAGCCAAAACTACATGTAATGAACCTTCTGTTACGACAACAATTAGTGATATAAAATGGGTAAATAATTTTTTTTTGAATAACAGACATTAGGACAGGTGAAATGCGTCACGAAATAAATAAATAACTACTCAATCAATTTTATCAAAATCAACTGAAAGAAACATCATTATTATTCAATCAACCATATCTTAAAATGATAACATAAGGAAACTACCTGCCCAACCTATCCTACATGGTTAGGACCTCCAAGACACATAAACAATTGTCAAGTCCAGGATTCATCTGATTTATTTTGACCATTTGAGGCCTCATGACTGACGATTATTCTAAGGAAGAAGGAAGTATCTAAATCCAATTAATTCAATCATACACTACTAATCAAGACTAGAATTATTGACATACTTAATCATCAATTCATCATCGTGTGAATAATAATCTACTCTACTTAATAAATCTTTCAAGCAATGCTTAAGTGTAATTTCGAATAAGAAAATAATACATAAGTATTAATAATAACACCATTAGAATAAGTACAATATTAGGAGTGAGTAGAGATCTAATTCAGTGTCCATTAGTATCTTGTCAAGTGAGGCTCAGTTCAAGTCAAGCATCAAATCAAATTTTCACTATTTTCAATAAATACAACTCCTATGTAACTCAAACATGTACCTCACTAACATGATATATCTTAATTAAGAATTTATAAGTACTTGATATACTATATACCCTTCCAATCATAAAATCCCATAAGAAGGTTTAATGTCTTCCTTAAGCACCACGTATGGATTTCAATACCACTTTAAGTAACCCTTTTAACTATAAGAAATCAATCATAATTAGCAATAATAATCATTCAAGATACATGCATACGATTTAAATAACCATGAGAAGATTTAAAATCTTATTGAGCAATGGATAGATTCAAATGCTACTCTACCTATCTAATTAATGATTCCTTATATTATATAAACATTTAAAACTATTAAAGAAGGTCAACATCATATTAAACAATAATGAGGACTTACACTAACCTTCAATCCATGTATAAAGAATAAGATGATCAATCACAATAAGTAATATATATATATATATATATATATATATATATATATATTCCAACCTTTTATACATATTCAATTGAAGGAACTAAAGAAGATCTCTTATATTCAGAACTGCACAGGTTTCACATACTAGCTTACATATCTTATGTATATAAGGAGATTAAAAGAATATCAACACTTACAACTTCATTTAAGAGTAACAAGCAACTTTCTAGAAATCTAATCTGACACGTCATATGGAACTTGATCTGACACTTGTTCCAGACCTTGAAATAACATAATTTCTGATAACAAAATTTGATTTTAAAGATAGTGAAATGAACTCAAAGGACATGAGTTGTAAATAAGAGGTAGTTAACATGTCCCCTTTAGAATCATGGTTTAAAATAAGAAATCATTGACCATATCTTCTTAGTTATATAATTTTAGTAGAAACGTGCTCTGAATGAAGTTAATCCTTACGAAACCATCGATCATTGAACCAAGGATAAAATTTAGAATGTAGAAATAAACGTGAGACTTCCATTGACATGGTAGATAACAAATGGATAGAATAGGTGTTAATTCGTAAATAAGTACAGCACCAAAAACTCAGCCCCATCCAAAATTCATTATGGACCTTAATTTGACACTTAATCTAGACCTCACTCCGACGCTCAATCTGACACTTAATCCAAACCTCACTCCGACACTTAATCCAAAACTCATTCCGCCACTTAATACAAAACTTAATCCAGACCTCACTCTGGCACTTAATATGACACTTTCTCTGGTCCTGGATCTGACATTAATTTCTAATAATTTAAATTAATTTCAAGTGCATCAATTTTTTATTTATTAATTGTAAAGCCTTAGAGGAAGGGACGATAAATGTGATTCAGGGTCTTTCAAGAAGTGGCAGAAAACAGGTGAAAGGTAAGTGAACATGTATAGGCCAAGAAAAAGAATTCAATCATAAACTCACCACTCTCACAGTTAGCTCTGGGGATGTTACTACTATCTTATAAATGAGGAAAAATAATTATTAAATTCAGCAAACTAGAAATGGGAAAAACAAACACGAACAGAGTAATTGACACTGCTAATTTCAAGATAGACATTGCCATACAAAACCTAATTCGACACCTGGTCTGGCACCCAATATGGACCTCGAAACAAAACTAATTTATGTTAAAAATTATCGGCAATGAATAGATTTCGGAAATGGTTAAGATTAAGGAAAGGACATTTAATTAATTACAGAGGCACTCAGGAAACTCATTTATTTTTTGTAGCCTCAATTTCATTTCCAAAATAAATTCCTATCAGAGATCTTTTAAAAACAATCATCTTCACACTGTGCAGGTCGCTTTGCCAAAAAATATTAATAACATTAACTACTAGACTTACAACTTCCTACAGTGATCCAATAGAACACCAATTGATATTTATAAAAAAATCAAAGATAAGGGAAGAGGAAGAAGAATCACTCAATTTGGAAATTTCTAGGTTGTTCAATGGATGACAGCGAACTCATATTTAAATATTTGGACCACTTACGCAGTTGAAATATACACAAGCTACAATTTCATTTTGGGTAGTTGTTTGACCAAGATGAATAAATTTTAAAATTATAATATTAAATAGAAGGCATTGAACATAAGGAGGTTTGAGTTTATAAGAGGTGGAAGAAATTGACTGTGCGCAATTAATCAGTTTGCATTCTATTTTGTAAGTTTAAATTCGTTTACGAAAATAGGGTAGCATCTAAACATAAGGACCATAAGATTTTCCAAATTCCATTGCCTAAATTTTTTGTACCGATAAAGATATCAGACTGTCATTTGATTGGCAACAATAAAAAAGAACTCTAAATTGGTACTGACATTCGAATTTGCAAAGGTTATAGAGTCTCCATGAATTTCTTATTCCAAGAAAAATTTTAACCATTACACAGTGAAAACGAATCTACAATTTCAAATTGGGAAGAAGTTTAACAACAACATAAAATAAAAATTATGAAAAACACTGTAAATAGAGTTGTGTTCTCAAAAACTCAAATCTGAATTAGTAATCGCAAGGGTTATTCATCCTTTAGGGTTTTCCCAAGCACAACCATATATAATACACAATATTCTCAACATGCAACATGAGACATTTCTGTATAAATCCCATCCATGAAAATAATAAATTAATTAAAAAATTGATATGCAATCACTGGAAGAAACTAAGAAATTAGCATTTTGTATGTTATTATCCTCGCAACCATTAATCATTTTGAGAAAACAAGATGACAACAATTTTCAGAAGTTTATCTTCTAGATTTCAATAAAAGCTATCAAGGACTTGTCAATTCAAGTTTATAATTACAATCAGTTTTGGTGAATTTACAAGAACCCTATTATACATATTAAATCTTAACACAAATTCAATTTCAGAATAAGAATATCGTAAACGACAATGAAGAAATCTGAATATGTTCTTTATCAAATAACACGCTTTCCTTTCCCCCACTTGCTAATCATTGAGACTTCATCGGTACCTCCCAACCAACGCTAGGGGTACTCTTCTTCCCCCTTATCCCCCCAAGCCGCAAAGGGGTCAAGCAAACACAAACCATAAATACTCTAGCTCCAATCTTTCCTCGTGAGGTAGAGCCACCACTCTAGATCAATCTTGGCACACAACTCTCACAAGTAAAACCAGTCAAAATGATTTTTTCATCATAACTTTACCAATCACCAGTGTCTCGATTTACCATCTAGACCATTTTATTTATAGGAAATTCCTTACTGACACATGCCCACATGCACAATTAATTAACTTTTTAAATTAAATAAATTAGGGTTATTCACCATCACACTTGTCACCCTCTCCCCAAGTTGCACAAGAAACTAGATATTTTATTTTAATTAAAATTCAATTTCCTTCACCCAAAGGGGTTGTATCCAATGGTGGAAATTGAGGAGTTTTTCACCATTGGGAAAGGTTCAACTCTCGTGAGGGCCTAACCTGAAGCCATGGGGGCACCTTGAGGTAGTGGTCGAACATGTGGTTGCACCCAGAGATACTATATTTAATGGTATCGTGACCCATGCACACATAAGTGGATCAAATCCCACCCTCATTTCCTTCAACTTTTAAGGCACAAAGGGGTTGGATCCAATGGTGGAAAGAGAGGAATTTTTCACCATTGGGAAAGGTTCAATTCAATTTTTCACCATTGGGCAAGGTTCAAGCCATGGGGTCACCTTGAGGTAGTGTTCGAGTGTGTGGCTGCAGCCAAAGATATTATATTAAATGATATCGTGACCCATGAAAACATAAGTGGATCAAATCCCACCTCCATGCCTTCAATTTAAATGTCCCTGAGGTGTAGGATAGTCGGTGATAGAGTGTGTTGTTAAGGCACTCTGTGATGTTAAAGTCACTAGTTTGAAACTTGGGAGGAAACAAAATCCATCCATGTTAAGGGTTGATGTGGCTTAAGCTGGGTGCGATCCCCGGGTGATTTTGACAGCTTAGATGCCTTTGAGTTGCATTTTCTCAAGCCACAGGCTAGTCCCACAGGTCATAGACAAACTAGTAAACAAAAAAACAAAAAAATTCAATTTCCCTTACATTTCCCAAATGTGTTCCTTAAATCGCTCTTAGTTGTCTCTTTATTCCCTAGATTCTTATTTAATGACTATCTCCTTACTAAATTTGAGTCAGAGTTAAAATATGAGTCTTCGTCTAGTTAGACTAGTGGTATCTAGACTCTAGATACCATTCTATGTGTACACCTATTCTCTCATGCTTTATTCCTTTCTTATTTTAAAATTTCATTTCGGTATTTTCTTGCACACATGTGCATTATATCAAATATTTATATTTATCTCAATTTTTCTTTAGATTGATTTATCTCTAATCCCTTTTTTCATTTAACATTTTATTTTAGTCCCATAACTAAACTTAGACTTAGGCTTTTTCTAATAATAGGGTTATACATTTATGGGGATTTATAATTAATAAATTACTCATTAATTAATTAATTTATTCCCACAATGTCAAATCAATTCATTGTTTTCTAGGCCACCTAGATTCGTTGACTCAAGTTGTTTAATTATCCAACGCTCCCTTCGGGATGCACCCCCGTTCTCCAAGTGTTCCACTCTCCTTTGACTAGTTTTGGTAGTTTTCCCAACCTTGGGAATCAAAACTCCACTCGGTTGACCTTGTGAGAGACTAAGGGCTTCTAAGGAATAAGGACTCTACCTTATTCTGCGCCCCTTAGAAATATTCTTGATCGACTGTCTTAGTCTCCCTCACGACATGGTTGACCTCTTAAACTAGGTAATCGTTAACCTACAATTTGAACCACGGTAGGAGTGCTAGTAGGTTGTGCCAGGGACTCTGCCACAACTCTCCCTCAATTATTAGTTTTATGTGCATGGCCCCTTTACTCCTTATGTGAGTCGAATTAGCAAGCATTCGTCAGCTTGCATCCATTGACAAAACGATGTCAATGATCTATATACAAAATCATACTATAATCAATCATATGTCACATATGCATAAAATAACATACTCAAACCAAATACAATCCACTCCCTGACTCAATCCAGAGTCCTAGGAGGTCCATTGATTCCATCAGCATCTACAATTTTTCATGTTTCCTACACACTTAGGTAAACTCATCAATAATATATGTCAATAAATATATCAAGTAGTAATAAATCACAACCCATCCACATCATAATGTAAAATACATAGTCAGAACAAATAATATTGTACTATAACTAGATCACTTGCATGCAAGTATCCTCAAGTATAAGTCGATAACATATTCTTAGTAGAGAGGGATGTTACATACACCCCCTCCTATTTTAAATTGTGTCTCAAAGTTGTACAGTATATAAAATACAGTAAATAAAAGTATCTGACAAGATCTATATGTCCAATCTATCAAACAAGTAAGGAAAATGTTGACGCATATCATATGCGTCCTCCCAAGTAGCCAAGTGTGTACTATAATTGTCCCACTGGACCTTGACCTGACCGATTGTTTGAAGTTGTAGCTGTCAAATGAAATTGTACAAAATGTGGATTGGATCCATTATGATAGCACCCTCATCTGATACTTGCAAATAACTCACTTCAATCACACATGTAGGATCACTAACATAATGTCTCAAAATAGATACATGAGAAACATAATGCATACGCCTCAAAGAATTAGGCAAGTCTAGTCAATAAGCCATGGGTCCTTTCTTTTACACAACCTCAAAAGGTCCCACAAACCTAGGAGTGATTTTATCACTCTTTCTAAACTTGATCAAACTCTTCTGCGATTTCACCCGCAAGAAAACTCAGTTGCCAACTTCATAACTGTGGTCAATGCGGTGCGCAACGACATAACTTTTTTGTCGATCTTGTGCTTATTTAATATTTTGTCTTATTGATTTCATTTGTTCTTCCATTTCTTGGATCACTTATGGTCCTACCAGGACCCTATCCTCAATTCTATCTGAGCTCAATGGCGTCTGACATGGTCGCCCGTAAAGGAACTCAAACGGTGTCATCTTAATGGTACGTTGGTAGCTGTTGTTGTATGCAAATTCTACCACTAGAAAGAACTCTTACCAATGTTTTTTTTGGTACATTACATACATACACAACACATCTACCAAAATTGGGTTCGTTCCTTCTGTATTCTCGTCTGTCTCATGGTGATATGTTGTACTAAAGTTCAGTTGTGTTCCCAAGCCTCTTGGAAACTGGTCCCAAATCATCATGTAAACATTGATCCTCAATTGGATATGATATTTTTTGGTACACCATGTAACCTTACAATATTTTTGAAAAAAACTCTATCTATGTATGGCGCCTAATACGCCATACACACAGGAATAGAATGGGCACTCTTTTCCAGAGTGTCAACTACCATGAAAATTGAGTCATGTCTCCTTGCCGTCAGTGGAAATCCAACTATAAATTCCATTGAAATGACTTCCCATTTCGATTATGGAATGACGTGTGGTTGTAGTAATCTTTTCGGGTGTCTATGTTCATACTTCATTTGCTGACATTCTAGACACATTTCCTTGTAACTAACTATGTATGCTTTCATTCCCTTCTAGAATAATAAAGGCTTAAGGTCTACCTTCATCTTTGTGACTCACGGATGAGCCATGTGCACTTCTCTATGAGCTTCTCTTAAGATCAAATTTCTCAATTCATCGTTAGGTTGTATGTAAATACTTCGATTAAATCTCAACAATCCATCATTGTCTAAAGAATAGACTTAAAATTTCGGTACCATCACGATATCTTGTCCAATATTTTCCTTAACCTCTTTATACTAGTCATCCTCGATCTATATTGTTAGAATATTTTCTAGAAGATTCATCTTAAGAGGTATTACCAAGAATATGTGTGGACTCTAACTCAACGCATATACCACTATATTCATTATACCTTTTATGTAAGTAATATCGAATTCGTATTCACTAAGTAGTTCTTACCAATGTCTATGTCATGTGTTCAAGTCACTCTATGTAAATATATGTTGTAGTCCACAGAGATTTCTCTTTAGTTTGAATTTTTTTCCAATCAGATAGTGTCTCCAAGTCATGCGTTGTGTAGTTCTCCTCATGCTTTCTCGATTTCCTTGAAATGTAAGCAATCACTAACACGTATTGCATCAAAATTCTTCTTAAAACTTTCTTGGATGCGTCCGTGCATACCAAGAATTCCTTGTCCATGTCGGGGACTTTCAGTATTGGTTTTGTCATCAATAACTCTTTAAGTTTCTGAAATTATTCCACACAGTTGTCTTTCCCAATGACCTTCTTGTTTTTCTTTTCCAATTTCGTGATCAGATTCGCTATCCTTGAAAAACCTTCGACGAACCATAGGTAATATCTTGCTAAACCGATATAGTTATGTACTTCTTCTACATTTTTCAGTGCAGGACATTCCATAATAACCTCTACTTTCACTGGATCCATAGTGATACCTTTACTAGATATGATATGTCCCAAGTAATGAATCTTCGATTGGTAAAAAGAACATTTGAACAATTTCTCGTACAATTTGATTTCTCGTAGACACTATAGTACCAATCTTAAATATTCATAATGTTCCTCTTTCCTCTAATAAAAAATCACTATGTCATCAATAAATACTTGAACAAACTTGTCCAAGCATTCGCAGAACACCCCATTCATCAAGATTATGAATATCCCTGGGGAGTTTGTCGGTTTTAATTGTAAAACGATAAATTCATAGCATTTGAACCTCGTCTTAAATGTGGTCTTAGGGATATCTTCCTATGTAATTCGTAACTAGTGATATCATGATCTCAATTCAATCTTCAAAAATATCTTTGTTCCTTTCATTTGATCAACAAATCGTCTATCCTTGATAACGAATATTGGTTCTCGATCGTCGCTTTGTTTAATTGTCAATAGTGTTATAGCAGATTTGCCTCACCTCATGCCATATTTCATAGAGGGCCTTTTTCCATTTATCCATGCAGACTTGAACTCCCTTTTTTGCAAATCCCAGAGCTAAAAACATGATTTTTCCAAATATACATGCCCTGCCTATATTACAACATGTGTAGACATAGGTTGCACCACTACAGCCTGCGTACATCGGGATTTCTTCCCAAAATTAAAAAATGGTGTCGGGTTTCCATGTCAAGTCATGAGATCAATGATCCTTGTCCTTCCATATATTGGAAATGTTCAAACTAGACCCTTCAGTTCCACTTGATGGCTATAGATGGGCTAAAACCGATCTATGGAAAAGAGGAGAAAGAATTCAACTTTGAGAGAAAATTTATTCTGGAGAAATTATTCACTTCACATTGAGTTTGCATCCCTTTGTCCATTAAGTCTGAACACATTGTTCAACTCCCAAGTTCTTCCCTTGTTGATTGAGAACCTCATTGTCTCTCTTATATGAGCTTGCCTTTGGTGGAGGATTGAAGTGGTGGAGGCCTAGCTAGAAGGAACTTGGTTTCTCGGTTCCGAACCATGCTGACACGGAAGTTTGTAAATCATTCACTTTTGTTGATTACATCTTAATAGAAATACTCTTTTCGCATCTGATTGATATCCTGTGAATATTTGAAATGTTATTCCATGGGCATATTTGTTATGTATATTGATGGATTATTCTATTGAATGTGATAACATTATCTATTATCACCATATGCTTGCGTTGCTTGGTTGTTGAGGACTATTTGGAGGTATATTTCTTTGGGTCAAGTTCTTAATGGTGAACTTCATCGAATGTCTGGAAGAGGTAGGCCTTTTATCTTGTCTTGCTATCATATTTTTTTATATAGAATACTTGAGATTAGAGTTGATTTTTGCAGTCATTTCTGTCTATTGTGTTTTACCCCTAGCCATAGAGAGATTTTCCTTGTAACAGAATTGGCGATGATACTGGGGATATAATCTCCTTTTTCGGGATTTGGAGTGTTTTTCTCCTTAGATTTCTCTCATTTATATTGAGTCTATTTTCGTATGATTTCTTGACAACCTATATTCACTCTGAGTCTGAGTTTCTTAGCCTTCTCCTTAGCCTGGTTGTGTTTTGACACATATACACGGATTTTTTCTTGACAGTCACGTACATACGTGTGTTGTACTTATGCAAGTTACATACATATGTGCTTTTCCCTTGAACAATAATGTGCATCAACCTTTGTTGCTTGGTTGTTGGGTTTGATGGTTGTTGGGCAGGTTTTGATGATTTTTGAGTCTTCTTGGGTCTATGTTGTGACTGTTAAGTCTGTGTGGAATAACATGAAACCCGTCTTTGGTTGAATTTTTGGGTGGTTCCTTTCTCATCATCTTCTTCATTTGATTGTCACTGCATCTTGGGCTCGTTGTTTTTATTCTTGATATCCTAATTGGTTTGTCTCTATTTACACATAGTAGAGTTTTAATATCAAGTTGTTGTTCAATCCTTTCATTTTCATTTTATTATATTGAAAATACAAAAAATATTAGGCATTTTACATTGATTGGAATTTTGATCTATTGAGTCTTTGTCATTTATCTTAGTGCATGTAAAGAAAGATTGCATTTTATTTAGAATTGCAAAATTGAATTGAAAATTGCATTTTTTTAAGCATATCATTTGTTGAAAATTGGAAGTTAGGACTTTGAATTGTATTCATATTCATTTATTTTACTTGTTGAGTCATAACATCACTAGTTTCATGACCACACATTTTGAGTAAGCAAGTCCATTAAAAGTAACGCTATAATTTAAAATTGATTAGTAACGATGTTATTTTTCTAGGGTGAACAAACTAGCTTAGGATTTAGAGCCTTGGAATAGGATTTTGTGAAGTAAACTTCTCCAAGGCTATTAAATCAACATATGTGTCTGACTAAGGGAGTGGATAAATCCATTGTATAATCGGTAATATCAGGAGGCTCCACTTACACCGGAGTAAGTATGAGGTTGCGTGAGTTTGTTTGAAGGGATATCCCCCCAATACCTTCTTAGAATCAGATATATTTCTGGGGATCTATTCGTATATGGGGAACTTTCTAGTGCCCTTACCTCTGTGAGAGGCGGTTCTTTCAAGGTTTCAGGATTTTCTACCCTGCCCATATGGTGGATCTGAATTATGATTGTTCGCATGTGCATAGGTTATACCGTGGTTGCTTAGTTGCTTGGCTTAGAAACCACATAGGTTGCTTGCAGGGGTTATTCTGCAGGCACCCTGGGTCAGATAAGGGTCAGATAACACACAACCTTTATGGAGGATTACCTCTCCAGGGTGATCTGATCGATTGGTTTTTAAGCCCACGATCAGGTCCCTCTTGGGCGAGGCATACCTACTTTAGAGAGGGAGGTCCCTTTCAACCACTTTATCCTATTTTTTTGCATATTGGTTGTTTGATTTTTTTTGGTGTGATCTTTGATTATTAGTAGACCTTTGAGATTTTATATCGTGCATTGAGTTGTCATTATCATGGATAGTGGAGTTCTTGTGGATCCCTCCTTTACTGATACCCCCCCATGACATTCACTCATTTCATGGGGATGAATCCATCCACTTTTCATAATGGTATGCAGAATTATGAAACTGAGTCCATGCCTTGGGTCTCTAGTTATTTTCCTATTGATTTTCCAAACATACCTTCACCCTTTCCATCCTCTTCCCGACCCACTTATATGAATCCTAGTTTTGGATCTGGGGAAACCATGGCCCCACCGTCTACATCTCCATTTGATAGGATTCATGTCCCTCTACCAACTCTCATTGTGGGAGGTTGGAACCTCCCTTCCTACTGATCCATCCCTAGACATGTTTTTTTAGGAGCCAATACTAAAATGGATGGTTATTCTACTTATTACATCCCATCAGTGTATCTTTCGTCTTCCATGCTAGTTCCTATGAACACTTTTCCCATGGAGGCTCCACATATGTCCTCGGGTATTTCATATGGAGGTAATCAATTTTATGGTTTGGGCTACCCTCTTCACGGAACCCCTTCGCATGGGGGAAACATATATGCTCACTTGAACAATCCTCATTATACTTTTGTCTCTTCACAGACATCTGCTTCAGTGATGATTCTTGTACAAACCTCTATGGATCAATTAGGCAGAGGATACTACCTTTCTGGACAGGGACAAGGTGTAAACCAGGATCCTTCCTGGTATGCAATGTCTAAAAACCAATATTTTTGGGGACCTTGGTCTAAAATGACACAACTCACCAACACTACTAGTCTAGTCATTGCTAGTCATACTGGAGCTCCATCACCAACCGTTGCTAGTCATGTTGGAGATTGGTTGACAACTTCTGCAAGTCACGTTATAGACCAACAACCAATTGCTGCTAGTCATTTTGGGGGCATCACTCTAGTCGCCATGAGTCATATCGACATCACATATCCTACCACTGTACATCACATGGGAGATGAGTCTCCAGCCTATGCAATTCATGCTAAGAGCATGTCGCCGGCCATTGTAAAGGATGCTGGGGGAATTCATATGACTGAAAAGCCTAGATGTGTCAAACGTAAGCCCAAGTTCCTTTGCTGGAATTGTGAAGGCGATCCCCTTACTCGTTTGTGCCGTGCTACTACAGGGATACCAAAAGCGTGGTTCTCACCTAGGGGCCCTTCGGGGTCTGAGTCATTTGTGGTTTCACCACACTATGTTTCTCCTTTGATTGACATGACAATCATGTCGATGCAATCATCACCTAACCACACTCCTATTTTTTAGGGTGATGTGTCTCTTGTCATTGTTGTCATGCATCCTATTCAACCAACGATTGAAGAAGTGGTTGTACTGATGCAATATCTGGTCAATCCAACTCTTCTTTTGGAGAGTGATGTGTCCTTCAACTATGTCATTAGCATTTCTATTTCTGCACCTTCTAAACTAGAGAGAGTTTTACTCTCCCCGAGTACTATCCCTTCAAGTCCTGGAGAAGTTCCCTTTGAATTGGATGGTCTTGTGGGGTATCTAATGCCTCCTCCTATGTCCTTTCAAGTAAGAGATATTATTTAATATATCATGGAGAAGGTAACCTCTGTTATCACTTTATCCTCCTCGAATCAGAGAGCTTTGGGTTTTCCCAAGATTGTGTCATACATTCGTAAGATGCTGACCTTTCACATAAATCCTGCATGGGAGCCTTGGCCGCCCCCATGACATACCACCTAGAAACCTCTCAACGAGTTTGATTTAAGCTCTTCTCTGACTCGTCTTCAAAAAATGAAAATATTGCTAAGTGAACTTGTCTCTTTCACACTCGTAAATTGGATTTGAAAGGATGTCTATTTGGTGCAAGTTTATCCCTTTTTCAAACCAAGTAGACTAAGATTATAAAAAATGACATTTTTTGGCATTAAGTTGTGATTACATCTCATGCCCTTGCTTGCAGTATTGAGCGTATTGTAGGTTCTATCTTTGTGTTTTAAATCATTTTCCTCGACAGATTTTCATCCTCAACCAAGCAGAGCCTTGTTTATATCCTTCGTAACTTGACAACCTATACCCAGGAGGGAACATTCCC
>SNQJ01S0144832.1:14507-37467 GCA_010110895.2 Picea sitchensis
GTAATCAAGTGGTTTCTTCCATGTTCGACATCAGGACATCTATTCACATGGTTAGATTTGTACTACGTTGGGATCAATAAGAAGACCCTGGGTTGAGTGATCACTTTGATATGTACTTTGCCCAGGTTGCGAAGGAGTTTCTCTTGGACAAATGATACATACACTGTTACATGGATCCACTTTGTATTGGTCGTGACTATGTCTTATCATCTCATAGATCCACTGTGTATTCTTCGTGGCTACGGTCAGTCCAGGTCATCAGAGTATAGATCCACATTGTATCCTCAGTGGCTATACCTTTTCATCAATACAATTATGGATCTGCAGTGTATTTTATGGCGGCCATATCTTACAAGTCTTGATCACCCAAGCATAGGTATGTCTGCCTTGGGTTTTGAAACATGTCATGGTATTTGTTGGATGTTTGTGTGCATCTTCTGTCAGGATCTCTGAGTCTATACCCTTGCTTGAAAGTTTACAAAGCATTTCAGTTATCAGTTCTCATCTTCTAACTTCATACTTTGGGGGACAATCTGTTACACATCAATATTACTCGAGTTGATAAGTGTTGCATGTTCCTCTCAACTGTCATAAGTGTTGCATGTTGTCCATAAATGTCTCAAATGTCAAACAAAGAATACTTCCATGATGACGACACCGAAGAGACACTTAGAATACCTCAAACACCTGATTTGGAGGAAGAAAAATAATTAATTGAAGTCAAATATCTCTTGCCACATGAAAGGAGCACTTAATTTAAGGTTTTGGAAGAGAGTGCTTCCCTACATCAGCCTTAGGAGCACTGGCGCTCCCCTACAAGGTCTTAGGGACCGTTATAACACCAAATCACCCCTCTGAAGGAGCGCTACAAGTATTTGAAGCGTTGACGCTCTCCTTGAGCCTACTAGGGAGCGTTATAGCACCCTTATGCCCCTTTTGAGGGAGCGTTGTTTAATCTGGGCAGTAGTTGGTCTGTTGAGGAAGATAAGGGGAGGATCTTTCAATTTTGAAGGGCAGTTGCATTCGAATTCCTGGTTCAATCTTGATCTTAGGAGAAGAACCCTGATCTAAGGAGGGAATTCCTCAACCTACCCTAAATATACCTCAAGAGGTTAAGCCTCTCCTAACCTATATAAGCAGACTCTATGATGGTGGAAAGGGGGAAGAATTGCAAGCATGAAACCTATGATCTCATAGGAAACACATAGTGAACTGGAGGAGAGTAATCACTGAAGCTGCTGTCGTTCGGATCATGGATCTTTCGAGCAAGGGTTAAGACAAAGGGGACTTGACGAAGATGTTGCATTCGCATCTACGGTTGTAAGCTACTTCTGTCATTGTTCTCATTAATATGATGCGCTTGGCTTGTTTATTTCTAGTTCGTGTTTAATCTCGTATGAACTTTTCTATGATAGATAGATCTATTTCGAGCTAATATCAATAGAGTAGGAAGTGGTTGTACTGTTGTTTGTCTACAGGGCTCATCGAGGAGCGAAAGATTGGAGCTCAACTCAGAGCGTGCAGGGACAAACGTCGATAAAAAGGTACCTCTTTTCTCCTTCCTCCTCATGCATTAGTTTGTATAGATCAGAAAGGAAGTCAGTGTCCACGTTAAGCGTCTTCTATCTTAAGAGTTAAGAGTCGATCTCTTAAGAGGAGATCTACCTGTCCGCAGGGAGATTTTCCTTCAACAGTTTGATCCTTGAGTTTATGCTGAGATAGTTTAGTTTTCATTCATTCATTTATTCATTACAATCCTAATTCTCTTTTATGATAGAAGGGTCTTATTGTAGACAACAATATTGAGGGATGAATCACATCATTCAGACACTTGTTTTTCATAGGTGTCGATCTATCTTTGATAGTCCGTGTAGACATGTTTGTTTGTGAATTAATTTTCATGACTGACAAAGGCTATTGTGCAAAATCAAGTGGACATCAATTTGTGGCAAGTTGATCCAGTTTTTAGAGTTTAGTTTTGGTTTTTTGTTAGAGGTTCTTTTGTATGTTCCATCGGGGATGTCTAAGTTTGACTTTGGTCCAAAATTTCTGCAAGAGATTTTGTAAAGAAAATGACTCTTTGGTGAATTTGAATGAAATAAAGGATTTTTTTATGTCTCAGTTGTCTTTATCATCTTCTTGGTGGCTTTACTTCTATCTTTACATTTATTTCAGCAACTGATATGTTTAGAAAATTGCATAGAAAGTAAATTTCCAGCAAGTTTTTTTATGGATAAAAGACTAGCCTAAGCACTCGTAATTAATACTTGTGAGTTAGGATGTTATTTTTGTTGGCTATAAACATAGGGTGATATTCCCATATACTTTTATTTATTCAAGAAGATTCTGAAAATGCTTGAGTAAGATCATTTTGATATCTTTTCCTCAACATGGACCCAATGAGGGTTCACAACACCCTCCAACAATTAGCAATAGTATACTCAGGGAACTCGAGAAAGTTAAGTTTATGAGCTCATGGGAGTCACAGATGACTCATACACCAAGGCATGGCTGGAGAACATGGTGATGCGTTTCACACTTCGTGATTACACCTCCAACATGAAAGTCCACATGGCGGTATTTTAGCTGAATGGGAGTGTTATTCTATGGTGGAATACGCTTCTACCTCAACTAAAACAAGGTCATCAAAGACGTGTCATAGGATTTGTTATAGGAACAGTTTCAGGAGAGGTACTTGTTCGAGGAATTCATTAAGTGCCAACTTAATGAGTTCAACACATTATGATAGTGTGGTTGTGCGGTGCCAGAGCATAAGGCCAAGATGATGGAACTACTTAGGTATGCTCCACATCTAAACACATAAAATTTAAAGGTCAACAAAGTGTGTTTGGCCTCAGCTTCAACCTTCATGAAAAAGTGAGGATCCTAATGCCCAAATGTTACATGATGTAGTTCAGAAGGTCCTCATAGCAGAAGAAAAGATGAACAATATGGAAAATATTTTGATTGTAGTATTAACTTGGGAAATTTTGTAATAAAGGTAGACCTTTGTCACGATATTAGGATCATATGACATAATGAATGGTTTGGACTAGATAAAATCACATGATGCGATAGTTAACTTTGATCGAAACTGCTAAGTTTGACAGATGATTTGGGAAAGAATAAGATGATTGATGAAAGAAACCAGGTAGTGACCTTGAGATTTATATTCTTCCCTATAGCTACAGAAGTGTATGCCCAAGGGATGCTAGCTATATGAAATATTAGAGCTAAACAAAAAGGACGAGGTAGAAGGATTGGAAAAATTTCTTGTAGTGCAAGAATTTGCAGATGTGATTCCAAAAGGGTTACCAGGTTTACCACTTGAAGGAGAGTTGGATTTTATGATAGACTTAAATCCTGGAACTAAATCGATATCGAGAATGACACATCAGTTGTCAACACTTGAGATTCAGGAGTTCGAAATGCAACTGAAGGAATTATTGGACTTGCGACTCATACGTCTAAGTGTGTCACTATGGTGTGCACCAGTGATTTATGTGAGAAAGAAAGATGGATCATGGAGACTTTGTACTGACTATATGTTATGAGGAAAATATCTCTATGGCTAGGGGTATACCACAATAGATGGAAATGACTACAGAAATAAACTCTAATCTCAAGTATGCTATATAAACAAATATGCTTGCAAGACAAGATAAAATGCTTACCTCATCCAGACAGTCAATGAAGTCCACCGTTGAGCACTTGACCCAAAGAAATATACCTGCAACTAGTCCTCAAAAACCAAGCAATGCAATCATATGGTGATAATAGATAATGTTATCACATTCAATAACATAATCCATCAATATACATAACAAATACGCCCATGGAATAACAATTCAAATATTCACAAGATATCAATTGGATGAGAAAAGAGTATTTCTATTAAGATGTAATCAACTTAAGTGAATGAGTTACAAACTTATGTGTTGGCATGGTTCGGAACCGAGAAACTAAGTTCCTTCCAGCTAGGCCTCCACCACTTCAATCCTCCACCAAAGGAAAGCTCATATTAGAGAGACAATGAGGTTCTCAATCAATAAGGCAAGAGCTTGGGGGCTAAGCAATGTGTTCAGACTTACAAGACAAAGGGATGCAAACTCAACGTGAAGTGAATAATTTCTCCAGAGTAACTTTTCTCTCAAAGTTGAATTCTTTCTCCTCTTTTCCAAAGCTCAGTTTTGTCCCATTTATATCCTTCAAGTGGAAGTGAAGGGCTGAGTCAGACTGTTTCTAGTATATGGAAGGCCAAGGATCATTGATCTCATGACGTGACATGGAAAATATACACCATTTTTTAATTTTGGGCACAAATCTCAATGTACATGGGTTATAGTGTTGAAACCTGCGTATACACATGTTGTAATATAGGAAGAGAACATATATGTGGAAAAATCATGTTTTTAGCTCTGGGATTTGCATAAAAGGGACTTCAAGTCTACATGGGGAAATGGACAAAGGCCCTCTGTGCAAGATGGCATGAGGTGAGGAAAATATTGCTATAATAGATTCACCCTAATGTGTGAGGTCATAGGAGTATCTGCGATGGCTGAAATACATTATAAAACCCCAGAAGTGGAGTAAGGGGGACCCAACTAGAAGAACTAGTTTCTCATTACAATCTGTACTGACTTTGCATATATGGATACCCATTTGAATTACACTACATATCCATGTGAAAATATACGAAACAACTGTCCATGGCCATGAATAGGCAATACAAAGGTGGCTACATGCCAAAGGCTGTCATAGTCACGAACAAGGCCTAGTAAAACCAGTCTCAAAATCAATCTGAAGATAGTTGTATACAATGGAGTACAATCTGATTTCCCATGATCACTGAAGTCACATAGGTACTAGTCCAATGAAAGGTAGCAATAGCTCATGAAAGATGCAGCTATAAAATGATGTCTTCAAGTATTCTACACGATCCACCAAAGGTGAAAGTATACATCGTGTGAATAAATGAGTTGAGGTCGAACAAACAGAGACTTCATTTGATTATCAGTCATTAAGGTATACTTTTAACAAATGTGAGACAACCTACTGATGATGAAACTAGGTATTAGGGCATCGAGTACATTCTTACAAGTGTGAAAATGAGTTGGGGTCGAACACTTGAAGAATCCATCGATCATGAGACATTGATGTATTCCCAACTGTCGATGGTCAGAGAACCTTCCACTAATGACTGCAATACTCTAGGTACTTATAGGACTATAGGTCTCGTCTCCAGAATAGATGAGCTGAATTCGATGGAAGGAGACCCGTTGAAAGGAGAGAATTGAGGCATCTCTCATCATTCAACATGAGGTAAAAAGTAGGAGCTTGATGATTTGGAGAAAATCACACGAATCAAATGTTCATGAACCAATGACCCTGTGCGTCTTTCTCGTGTGCTAGGTGCAAGAGGTACACGAAAAATACCCTCTAAATAACATCCAGTGAGGAAACTTGTTGACAAAGGTGAGGAAAACACCAATAGGGATAATGGCATTGAAGACACTCCATGAATCCCAATGTGTGAATAGATGTCTTGCCTTCGAACACAAGGGAAACGAACCAATCAACGATGAATGATGAAATGTTGATTGTTGGGTTCAAGGTTACCTACCAATGAGGAAAGTAGGACCATGGTGCAATAGATGTCTTGCTCAACACAGGAAACCAACCAATCAATCCATGAAATTTTGATTTTTGGGTTCAAGGTTACCCACCAATGAGGAAAGTGAAAATCTCATGGTGCGCAATGTGACTACATTATTCATGTGATTTTAGACAAATGAGGTATGGATGACATGCAAAGTCAAGAGTTATGAGGAATGAATGACACAGGTTGAGAGAGACATCCTTGAACAAGAGCATGAGGTACAAGGGAAGACTCTGGGAACATAGACTCAATGATGAAATTCAGAGGATGAAGGGATCAATCAAAATCTCCATAGGGATTGGAAGAGTAACCATTCGAGGGAGTAAATTCATGTAACGACTTCATCTTCCTAAGGTCATTCCAAGCCCAAAATTACGATGATAAGTGGACCGGAATTTTTGTGCTCTATTCAAAGGTGATATGACTACTACCAATATAAGATAATACTCCCTTCCCACTGCCTTTTTGTTTTCATAGTCAAATGAATTCTATGATACAAAGGAGGAAATGAGTGTTACAAGTAAGAAAAACTAGTTCAATCAGTTGAAAATACCTATTCTCAATGCAAGGAAGTGCATGCGAGATATGGACACTCAAGGTGATGTTCCCCCCAGGGTATAAGGTGTCAAATTACAAACAAGGCTCGCTTATTGAGGATGAAAATCTGTCGAGGAAAATGATTTAAAACACAAAGATAGAACCTACAATACGCTCAATACTGCAAGGCAGCCAGATGTAATCACAACTAATGCCAAAATGTATTTTTTTATAATCTTAGTCTACTTGGTTTGAAAAGGGATAAACTGCACCAAATAGACATCCTTTCAAATCCAATTCTACGAGTGTGAAAGAGACAGTTCACTTAGCAATATTTTCATTTTTAAGGACCGTGAAGAGAGCTTAAATCCCCGTTGAGGTGTTTCTCTTTAGGTGGCATGTAATGGGGTAGGCCAAGGCTCTCATGCAGGATTTATGTGAAAGGTCAAAAACTTAAAAATAGATGACACAAGCATGGGAAAACCCAGCTCTCGATTGGAGAGGAGGATAAAGTTCTAGAAGAGGTTACCTCTCCATGATATATCGGATAATCTCTCTTACTGAGAAGGACATAGAGGAGGTATAGATACCCCACAAGACCATCCAATTCAAAGGGAACTTCTCCGTGACTCAAGGATAGTTCTTGGGGAGAGTAAAACTCTCTCTAGTTTAGAAGGTGCAGAAATAGAAATGCTAATGACATAGTTGAAGGACAATAATTTCCAAAAAAAAAAGAAGAGTTGGATTGATCCCAGGCTGTACCAAGACAACCACTTCTTCAATCGCTGGTTGAATAGGATGTGATACAAAATGACAAGAGACATATCACCCCCAAAAATAGGAGTGTGTTTGGGTGATGATTGCATCGACATGATTGTCATGTCAATCAAAGGAGAAACATAAGAACCACAAATGACCTAACCTGGCGCCCTAGGTGAACCACGCTTTTGGTAATCCCCTCGTAGTAGCACCCAAGACAAACGAAAGTAAGGATCGCCTTCAATTCCAAAGAAGGAGTCCCCATTACGCTTGACACATCTAGTTTCTAATCATATGAATTCCAAAGATCCTTATATAATGGTCGGCGACATGCTCTTTTAGTGCATGACTGCATAGGGTCGAGACTTATCTCCATGTGATGGGCTGTAGGATAAGGATGTCGAGTATGACTCATGGCTAATTGTGAGTGATGCCCCCAAAATGACTAGCAATGACTGGTTGCAAATCTCCAACTTGACTCATAGAGGTTGTTGGCAACTCTCCAACATGACTAGCAAAAGTTTGTGATATAATTCCAGTATGAATCACAACGACTGGACTTGTGTTTCCATCACGACTGGCAGAGGCTGGTTGCGACATTTGAGACCAAATTCCAAGGAAATATTGGTTATGAGAAATTACAGGCCAGGAAGTATCCTGGTTTACACCATGTCCCTATCCAAAAAGGTAGTATCCTCAACCTAATTGATCCAAAGAGGTTTGTACAAGAATCATCACCGAAGCAGATGTCTGCAAAGAGAAAAAGTATATAATGAGGATTGTCTGGCGAGTATATATGTTTCCATAAGGTTCCTCGCGGAAGTGGGTAGCCCAAACCATAAAACTGGTTCCCCCATATGAAATACTAGAGGACATATGGAGACCTGCCATAGAAAAAGTGTTCATAGGGATTGGCATGGCGGATGAAGGATACATATATGGGGTGTAATGAGCAGAGTAAGCACCCGTTTGAGTATTGGCTCCTAAAAAACATGGCTAGGAATGCATCCATAGGAGGTGAGGTTCCAACCTCCCACAATGAGAGTTGGTAGAGGGACATGAATCCTATCAAATGAAGATGTGGAAAGTGGAGTCGTCATGCCCCCGAATCCAAAAACTAGGATTCATATATGGGTCGGGAAGAGGATGGAAAGGGTGAAGGTACATTCAACATATCAACAGGAAAATAACTAGAGACCCCGCAGAAGGACCTCGGGCCATAATTTGCATACCATTATGAAAAGATGGATTCATCCCTAAGGAAACAGAGTGAATGCCATAAAATTTAAAGGAGGGATCCACAAGAACTCCACTATCCATGATAATGATAACTCAATGCAACGATATAAAATCTTAAAGGTCTACTAATAATCAAAGATCACACCAAAAAAAATCAAACAACCAATATGCAAAAAATAGATAAAGTGGTTGAAAGGGACCCCTCTCTAAAGTAGGTATGCCTCACTAAAGAGGGACCCTCGATCGTATTTAAAACCAATCGACGATCACCTCGAGAGGTAATCCTCCATAGCATAGGTGTTATTCGACCCTTTATTCAATCTGGGGAAAGCTCAAGTAGACAACTCCCCAAGAAGCAACCTATGTATTCTGTCAGCAACTAAGCAACCACGGTATAACCGCACATGCTTAACAATCATAATCTCGTGATCCAATTCATAATGGGCGTGGTAGAAAAACTCAAACCTTGAAAGGTCTCACGAGGTAAGGGCACTAGAAAGTTCCCCATATACGAATAGACCTCAGAACATATTCCATCTAAGGTACTGTGGGACATCCTTCAAACAAACCTAATGCTTAACCTCATATACTTACTCCCAGGTAATTGGAGCCTCCTGATATTACTGATCATACAATGGATTTATCCACTCCTTAGTCGACACACATGTTGATTTAATAGCCTTGGAGAAGTTTTACTTCACAAAATCCTATTCCAAGGCTCTAAATCCTAAGCTAGTTTATTCACCCTAGAAAAATAAATTTACTAATCAATTTTTAAATTATAGCTGCTATTTTTTAATGGGATTTGTTTAACTCAAAGGTTATGGCAGTGAAACTAGTGATGCTATGACTCAACAAGTAAATAAATGAATATGAATACAATTCAAAGTCCTAACTTTAATTCCCAATAAATGATAAGATTTTATTGGGAATTGAAGTTAGGATTTTTTCATTGTATTCATATTCATTTATGCAATTCTAAATAAAATGCTATCTTTCTTTACATGCACCAAGATAAATGACAAATAATCTAGGACGCACCCAATCAATGTAAAATGCCCATTTTTGTATTTTCAATATAATAAAATGAAAAATGAAAGGATTGAAACAACTTGATATTAAAACTCTACTATGTGTAAATAGAGACAAACCAATTAGGATATCAAGAATAAAAACAACGAGCCCAAGATGCAGTGACAATCAAATGAAGAAGATGATGAGAAAGGAACCACCTAAAAATTCAACCAAAGACGGGTTCATATTATTCCAATACTGCATTCTACCACAACATAGACCCAAGAAGACCTCAAAAATCATCAAAACCCTTCCAGTTTAACCAGGAATGTCCAACAACCAAGCAACAAGCAGCTGACAACATTATTTTCAAGGGAAAAGCACATATGTATGTAACTTGCATAAGTACAACACACGTATGTACTTGGACTGTTAAGAAAAAACTCCCGTATATGTGTCAAAACACAACTGTGCTAAGGAGAAGGCTAAGAAACCCATACTCAAAATGAACAGAGGATTTCAAGAAATCATACAACAAGAAATAGACTCCAATATAACAGAGAAATCTAAGGAGGCAAAACACTCCAACTCAAAAGGAGATTATATCCCCAGATTACCAATTACATAAGGAAGATCTCTTTATGGCTAGGGTAAAACACAATAGACAGAAATGACTCCGCAAAATCAACTTTAATCTCAAGTATTCTATATAAAAATAAGATAGCAAGACAAGATAAAAGGCCTACCTCTTCCTGCATTCGAGCGAAGTCCACCATTGAGAGCTTGACTCAAAGAAATATACCTCCAAATAGTCCTCAAAAACCAAGCAACGCAGTTATTGTGGTGATAATAGATAATGTTATCACATCTAGAATAATCCATCAATATACATAACAACATGCCCATGGAATAACATTTCAAATATTCACAAGATATCAATCGATGCTAAAAGAGTATTTCTATTAAGATGTAATCAACAAAGTGAATGATTTACAAACTTCCATGTCAGCACATCTCAGAACCGAACCAAGTTCCTCTTGTGCTAGGCCTCCACCACTTCAACTCTCCACCAAAGGAAATCTCATAAAAGACAAACAATGAGGTTCTCAATCAACAAGGGAAGAACTTGGGAGTTGAACAATGTGTTCACTCTAATGGACAAAGGGATGCAAACTCAATGTGAAGTGAATAATTTCTCCGTAATAAATTTTCTCTCAAAGTTGAATTCTTCTCCTCCTTTCCATAGATCGGTTTTAGCCCATCTATAGCCATCAAGTGGAACTCAAGGGTCTAGTTTGAACATTTCCAATATATGGAAGGGACAAGGATCATTGATCTCATGACTTGAAATGGAAAACCCTAATAATTCATTTTTAATTTTGGGAAGAACCTGGCGTATCGCAGGTCGAGGTGCAAAACTCTGTCTGCCACATGCTGCAATATAGGGTGTATATATGTGGAAAAATCATGTTTTTTGCTTTGGATTTGCAAAAAGGGAGTTCAAGTCTAGATGATAAATGGAAAGGCCTCTATGAAATATGGTACGAGGTGAAGTAAAATCGCCATACCACTCATTGACAATTAAACAAAAGCTAATGATCGAGAACCAATATTCAAGTATCAAGGATAACACTACTGCTTGATCAAATGAAAGGGAACAAAGATATATTTTGAAGATTGAATTGAGATCATGATATCAATTAGTTACTAATTTACATAGGAATATATCCCCAAGACCACATTTAAGACGAGGGTTCAAATGATAAGGAATTTATCAAGCTACAATTCAAACCGACAAACCCCTGTAAGTATTCATGATCTCAGATGAATGGGTGTTCTACCTAATGCCTGGACAAGTTTGTTCAAGCATTTATTGATGACATATGATTTTTCTTAGAGGAAAGAGGAACATGATGAATATTTAAGATTGGTACTATAGTGTCTACGAGAAATCAAATTGTACGAGAAATTGTTCAAATGTTCTTTTACCAATCAAGATTCATTACTTAATATATCATATCTAGTTAAAGGTATTACCATGGATCCAAAGTAGGGAGGCTATTATGGAATGTCCCCGTGACCGACAAATGTAGAAGAAGTACGTAACTATATCGGTTTAGCAAGATATTACCTATGGTTCGTCGAAGGTTTTTCAAGGATAGCAAATCCAATCAATGGAATTGGAAAATAAAAACAAGAAGGTCATTAGAAAGACAACTGCAGGAATAATTCTAGAAACTTTAAAGATATTGATGACAAACCACACCGAAGTCCTCGACATGGACAAGGAATTCTTGGTAATGCACTACGCATCCAAGAAAGTTTTAAGAAGAATTTTGATGCAATACGTGTTAGTGATTGCTTACATTTCAAGGAAATCGAGAAAGCATGAGGAGAACCACACAACGTATGACCTTGGAGACACTATCCGATTGGAAAAAAAATTCAAATCCAAAGAGAAATCTCTCGTGGACTACAAATATATTTTTAATTAGAGTGACTTGAACACATGACATAGACATTGGTAAGAACTACTTAGTGAATACTGCACTGATATTACTTTACATAAAATGAACAATGAATCGAGTGGTGGATTCTTTGAGTTAGAGGCCACACATATTCTCGTAATACCTCTTAAGATGAATCTTCTAGAAAATATTCTAACAATATAGATCGAGGATGACTAGTATAAAGAGGTTAAGGAAAAATATTGGACAAGATACCGTGATGGTTCAAATTTTGAAGGTTATTCCTTAGACAATGATGGATTGTTGAGATTTAATCGAAGTATTTACATGGGCCAACCTAACCATGAATTGAGAAATTTGATCTTAAGAGAAGCTCATAGAGAAGTGCATATGGTTCATGTGAGCTCACAAAGAGGATGAAGGATGACCTTAAGCCTTTATTATTCTAGAAGGGAATGAAATCATACATAGTTAGTTACAAGGAAATGTGTCTAGAATGTCAGCAAATGAAGTATGAACATAGACACCAAAAAGACACTTTACAACCACATCACATTCCATAATCGAAATGGTAGGTCATTTCTATGGAATTTATAGTTGGATTTCCACCTTCTGCAAGGAGACACACTCAATTCTCATGGTAGCTGACACTGAAAAAGAGTGCCCATTCTATTCTCGTGTACATGCATTAGCTACCATACATGATAGAGTTTTTTCAAAATACTGTAAGGTTACATGGTAAACAAAAATATCATATCCAATGAGGATCAATGTTTACATTGATGATTTGGGACCGCCTAAGAGGCTTTGGGAACACAACCTAACTTTAGTACAACATAATGAGACGACGAGAGAATACGTATGAACGAACTCCACTTCAGATGCTTTGTATGTATGTGATGGACAAACAAAAACATTGGTAAGAGTTCTTTCTAGTGGTAGAATTTGCATACAACAACAGCTACCAACGTATTCATTAAGATGACACCGCTTGAGTTTCTTTACTACTAATTGCCCACTTCATTGAGCTCAGATAGAATTGAGGATAGGAACTGGTAGGACCATAAGTGATCCAAGAAATGGAAGAACAAATGAAACACCACAAGACAAAATATTAAATAAGCACAAGATCGACAAAAAAAAGTTATAACAAGTTGGCAGCACCCAAGACATCCACGCTATGAAGTTGGATACATAGTTTTCTTGCGGGTAAAAATGTATAAGAGTTTGATCAAGTTTAGAAAGAGTGATAAAATCACTCCTAGGTTCATGGGACCCTTTGAGGTTGTGGAAAAGAAAGGACCCATGGCTTATTGACTAGACTTGCCTAATTCCTTGAGGCGTATGCATTATGTTTCTCATGTATATATTTTGAGACATATGTTAGTGATCCCACATGTTATTGAATTGATTTATTTGCAGGTATCAGATGAGGGTGCTATCATAATGGATCCAATCCACATTTTGTACAATTTCATTTGACAGCTACAACTTCAAACAATCGGTCAGGTCAAGGTCCGGGGGACAATTATAGTCCACACTTGCCTACCTGGGAGGACTGCATAAGGAAGGGCATCAACAATTCCCTTACTTGTTTGATAGATTGGACATATAGATCTTGTCGTACACTTTTATTTTACCTGTGATTTTTATATCGCATAACTTGAGACACAATTTAAAAATAGGAGGGGCATGTATCCCTCTCTACTAAGAATATGTTATCGACTTATACTTGAGGATACTTGCATGCAAGGATCTAGTTATAGTACAATATTATTTGTTCTGACTATGTATTTTACATTATGATGTGGATGGGTTGTGATTTATTACTACTTGATATATTTATTGACATATATTATTGATGAGTTTACCTAAGTGTGTAGGAAACATGAAAAATTGTAGATGCTGATGGAATCACGACTCCTAGGGTTCCGGATTGAGTCAGGAGTGGATTGTATTTGGTCGAGTATGTTATTTTATGCATATGTGACATGATTTCGATTATAGTATGATTTTGTATATAGATCATTGACATCGTTTTGTCAATGGATGCAAGCTTCATCGAACAAGCCATAATCTGACTCACATAAGGAGTAAAGGCCATGCACATAAAACTAATAATTGAGGGAGAGTTGTGGCAGAGTCCTCGCACAACCTACCAGCACCCCACTGGTTCAAATTGTAGGTTAACGATTACCTAGTTTAAAGAGGTCAACCATGTCGTGAGGGAGACTAAGACAGTCGATCAAGAATATTTCTAAGGGGCTGTAATAAGGTAGAGTCCTTATTCTTACAGCCCATAGTCTCTCACAAGGTCAACCGAGGGGAGTGTTGACTCCAAGTTGGGAAAACTACCAAAACAATTCAAAGGAGAGTGGAACACTTGGAGAACATAGTATCCCAAGGGAGCTGTTGATACCAAACAACTTGAGTCAAATCCTAATCTAGGTGGCCTAGGAAACAATGAATTGATTTGACATTGTGGGAATAAATTAATTAATTAATGAGTAATTTATTAACTATGTCCCCATAAATGTATAACCCTATTATTAGAAAAAGCCTAAGTCTAAGTTTAGTTATGGGACTAAATTAAAATATTAAAAAAAAGGGATTAGAGATAACCAATCTAAAGAAAATTGAGACAAATATAAATATTTGATATAATGCACACAGTGCAAGAAAATAATCAAATGAAATTTTAAAATAAGAAAGGAATAAAGCATGAGAGAATAGGGTACACATAAAATAGTATCTAGAGTCAAGATACCACCAATTAACTAGACGAAGACTCATATTTTAACTCTGACTCAAATTTAGTAAGGAGATAGTCATTAAATAAGAATCTAGGGAATAAAGAGACAACTAAGAGCCATTTAAGGAACACATTTGGGAAATGTAAGTGGGAAATTGAATTTTTTGTTTTTTGTTTACGCTAGTTTGTCTAAGTGACCTGTTGGACTAGCCTGTGGCTTGAGAAAATGCAACTCAAAGGCATCTAAGCTATCAAAATCACCCGATCGCACTGCCTTAAGCCATATCAACCCTTAAGTAACATGGATGGATTTTGTTTCCTCCCAAGTTTCAAACTAGTGACTTTAACATCACAGAAAGTCTTTTAACAACACACTCTATCACCCACTATCCCACACCCCGTGATACATTTAAATTGAAGGCATGGAGGTGGGATTTGATCCACTTATATGTTTTCTGGTCACGATATCATTTAATATAATATCTTGGGTGAAACCACACATTCAAACACTACCTCAAGGTAGGACCTCGCATGGTTTGAAACTTGCCCAATGGTGAAAAATTGAATTGAACCTTTCCTAATGGTGAAAAATTCTTCCACCATTGGATCCAACCCCTGTGCCTTAAAAAGTTGAAGGAAATGAGGGTGGGATTTGATCCACTTATGTGCATGGGTCACCATACCATTAATATAGTATCTGTGGGTGCAACCATGTTCCACCACTACTACCTCAAGGTGCCTCCATGGATTTAGGTTAGGCCCTCATGAGAGTTGAACCTTTCCCAATGGTGTGAAAAAACTCCTCACTTCACCATTGATACAACCCTTTGGGTGAAGGAAATTGAATTTTAATTAAAATAAAATATCTAGTTTCTTGTGCAACTTGGGGAGAGTGGGGTGACAAGTGTGATGGTGAATAACCCTAAAATTTATTTAATTTAAAAAGTTAATTAATTGTGCATGTGGGCATGTATCAATGAAGAAAGTTCTATAAATAAAACAGTCTAGATGGGAAACTCCATTAATCGGTGATTTCTGGTGTGCTAAGGAGAAAAAATTACTTTGACCTGGTTGTTTTACTTGTGAGAGTTGTGTGCCAAGATTGATCTAGAGTGGTGACTCTACCTAGAAAGATTGGAGCCAGAGTATTTATGGTTTCAGGTTCTTGCTTGACCCCTATGGCTTGGGGATATGGGGAAGAGTACCTCCCCTAGCTGGTTGGGAGACCGAAGTCTCAATGATTAGCAAGTGGGGAAAGGGAGCGTGTTATTTGATAAAAGAACATATTCAGATTTCCACATCGCTACATATTCTTATTCGACAAATTGAATTTTGCGTTAAGATTTAATGTATAATAGGGTTCTTATAAATTCACCAAACCGATTGTAATTATAAACTCTGAATTCAAGTCCTTGATAGTTTTTATTGAAATATAGAAGATAAACTTCTGAAAATTGTTGTCATCTTGTTTTCTCAAAATGATTAATGGTTGCCAGGATATATACATACAAAAAAGCTATTTTCTTAGTTTCTTCCAGCAGATTGCATATCAATTTTTAATTAATTTATTACTTTTCATGGATGGATTCATGCATAAATGTCTCATGTTGCATGTTGAGAATATTGTGTATTATATATGGTTGTGCTTGGGAAAACCCTAAAGGATGAATAACCCTTGCGATTACTAATTCAGATTTGAGTTTTTGAGAACACAACTCTATTTACAGTTGTTTTCATAATTTTATTTTTATGTTGTTGTTAAACTTCTTCCCAATTTGAAATTGTAGATTCGTTTTCACTATGTAATGGTTAAAATTTTTCTTGGAATAAGAAATTCATGGAGACTCTATAACCTTTGCAAATTCGAATGTCAGTACCAATTTAGAGTTCTTTTTTATTGTTTCCAATCAAATGACAGTCTGATATCTTTATCGGTACAAAAAATTTAGGCAATGGAATTTGGAAAATCTTATGGTCCTTATGTTTAGATGCTACCCTATTTTCGTAAACGAATTTAAACTTACAAAATAGAATGCAAACTGATTAATTGCGCACAGTCAATTTCTTCCACCTCTTATAAACTCAAACCTCCTTATGTTCAATGCCTTCTATTTAATATTATAATTTTAAAATTTATTCATCTTGGTCAAACAACTACCCAAAATGAAATTGTAGCTTGTGTATTTTTCAACTGCGTAAGTGGTCCAAATATTTAAATATGAGTTCGCTGTCATCCATTGAACAACCTAGAAATTTCCAAATTGAGTGATTCTTCTTCCTCTTCCCTTATCTTTGATTTTATAAATATCAATTGGTGTTCTATTGGATCACTGTAGGAAGTTGTAAGTCTAGTAGTTAATGTTATTAATATTTTTTGGCAAAGCGACCTGCACAGTGTGAAGATGATTGTTTTTAAAAGATCTCTGATAGGAATTTATTTTGGAAATGAAATTGAGGCTACAAAATAAATGAGTTTCCGAAAGTGCCTCCTCGTAATTAATTAAACGTTCCTTTCCTTAATCTTAACCATCAAATCTATTCATTGTCATAATTTTAACATAAATTAGTTTTATTTCGGAGGTCCATATTGGGTGCCGCACTGTGTCAATTAGGGTTTTTTATGGCAATGTTCATCTTGAAATTAGCAGTGTCAATTACTCTGTTCGTGTTTGTTTTTCCCATTTCTAGTTTGCTGAATTTAATAATTATTTTTCCTCATTTATAAGATAGTAGTAACATCCCCAGAGCTAACTGTGAGAGTGTTGAGTTCATGATTGAATTGATTTTCTTGGCCTACACGTTCACTTACCTTCACCTGCTTTCTCTGCCACTTTGAAAGACCCCTAATCACATTTATCATCTCCCTTCCTCTAAGGCTTCATAATTATTAAAAAATTGATGCACTTGAAATTAATTTAAATTATTAGAAATTAATGTCAGATCCAGGACCAGAGAAAGTGTCATATTAAGTGCCAGAGTGAGGTCTAGATTAAGTGTTGTATTAAGTGGCGGAATGAGTTTTGGATTAAGTGTCGGAGTGAGGTTTGGATTAAGTGTCAGATTGAGCATCGGAGTGAGGTCTAGATTAAGTGTCAAATTAAGGTCCATAATGAATTTTGGATGGGGCTGAGTTTTTGGTGCTGTACTTATTTACGAATTAACACCTATTCTATCCATTTGTTTGCTGCCATGTCAATGGAAGTCTCGCGTTTATTTCTACATTCTAAATTTTATCCTTGGTTCAATGATCGATGGTTTCGTAAGGATTAACTTCATTTAGAGCACGTTTCTACTAAAATTATATAACTAAGAAGATATGGTCAATGATTTCTTATTTTAAACCATGATTCTAAAGGGGACATGTTAACTACCTCTTATTTACAACTCATGTCCTTTGAGTTCATTTCAATTAATATCTCTTTAACAATAAATTTGTTATCTAAATTATGTTGAGTTTCGTTGTCCGAAACGTTGCCTCCATCAAGTTCCATATGATCGGTCGATTAGATTTCTAGAAACCTGTTGGTTACTCTTAAATGAAGTTGTGAAGTGTTCATATTTTTTTAATCTCCTTATATACATAAGATATGTAAGCTAGTATGTGAAACCTGTGCAGTTCTGAATATAAGAGATCTTCTTTAGTTCCTTCAAATGAATATGTATAAAGAGTTAATATATATATATATATATATATATATATATATAGTATATATATATATATATATATATATATATATATATATATTACTTATTGTGATTGATCATCTTATTCTTTATACATGGATTGAAGGTTAGTGTAAGTCCTCATTATTGTTTAATATGATGTCAACATTCTTTAATAGTTTTAAATGTTTATATACCATGGAATCACATTGGATAGGTAGAGTAGCATTTGAATCTATCCATTGCTCAATAAGATTTTAAATATTCTCATGGTTATTTAAATCGTATGCATGTATCTTGAATGATTATTATTGCTAATTATGATTGATTTCTTATAGTTAAAAATGTTACTTAAAGTGGTATTGAAATCCATACGTGGTGCTTAAGGAAGACATTAAACCTTCTTATGGGATTTTATGATTGGAAGGGTATATAGTATATCAAGTACTTATAAATTCTTAATTAAGATATATCATGTTAGTGAGGTACATGTTTGAGTTACATAGGAGTTGTATTTATTGAAAATAGTAAAAATTTGATTTGATGCTTGACCTGAACTGAGCCTCACTTGACAAGATATTAATGGACACTGAGTTAGATCTCTACTCACTCCTAATATTGTACTTATTCTAATGGTGTTATTATTAATACTTATGTATTATTTTCTTATTCGAAATTACACTTAAGCATTACTTGAAAGATTTATTAAGTAGAGTAGATTATTATTCACACGATGATGAATTGATGATTAAGTATGTCAATAATTCTAGTCTTGATTAGTAGTGTATGATTGAATTAATTGGATTTAGATACTTCCTTCTTCCTTAGAATAATCGTCAGTCATGAGGCCTCAAATGGTCAAAATAAATCGACATGAATCCTGGACTTGACAATTGTTTATGTGTCTTGGAGGTCCCAACCATGTAGGATAGGTTGGCGTGTAGTTTCCTTATGTTATCATTTTAAGATATGGTTGATTGAATAATAATGATGTTTCTTTCAGTTGATTTTGATAAAATTGATTGAGTAAAGGCTTCATTTATTTCGCGGACGATTTCACTCCGCCCCAATGTCTCGCTATTCAAAAAATTATTTACCCATTTTATATCACTAATTGTTGTCGTAACAGAAGGTTCATTACATGTAGTTTTGGCTGGCACTTCTTTTCAAAAGACCAAGATATTCCCCACTACCTTATCGTTAATAAAAATTGTTGATCATGTTTTCATTGGATGCCAATGGTTTGATTGATTGATGTCATTGATTGATGTCAAGGATTGATTGATGCCAAATGATTTGATCGATTATTCATGTAATGTAATATGTATTTTCCCTGATGAGAATGCATAGATGAATATGGGATCAATTATTGTCACGATATGATGAACATGGATCATCGAGTTGTCATTGATACATGATGAAGATGGATCAATGTATCATTGGTATATGATGCATTGTTGGAAAATGTATAGATGTATCATTATTGTCTTATCTCGAATAAGGTGTAAATGGATGAACTCCAAAGTGGTACCCCTTATGGTGAAGTTCCTCACGAAGACACTCTTATGCATTGAGTTATCCTAGAAGAATAGTTGAAGGACCCATGTTTCAGGGCTGTGGAATAATGAGATGAAGATCAAGAATTTTTTTGGTGAAAATATCCTATATGGATAGTTCTTGTCATAAATACTAAAGTGGTATGTGGAAATGTCACATTACTCCTAATGGTTTGAGAGTTATGGCCTTACTTAAAAATGAAGGACCCCACATGAAGGCTTCAAGCTCCTAAGGTCAAGAAGTCAAAGTGACCTAAAAGAAGAAATCATTATTTAAATGATAAAGTAAAGTGACAAAAGTCAAGGTGGATTCATTTAGATAATAAAGAGAAGTGAAAATCAAGAAATGATAAAGTAAGGTAACAACTCTAAGAAGAAATATTTTAATGATAAAATATTGGAGAATCTTATATTTATGGAAAGTGGTTAACCCTAAAATAAGGAAAATAGGTTAAGGACCTAGAAATGGGTTAAGGACCCAAAAATGGGTTAATTCTACCTAAAGGATGAAAGTATAAATAATATATAAATGGTCTCTCATCTGATCATCCTTTGTGGATCAATGGAGAGCTTCCTTGTAGGAATATCGTTTTTGAGTATCATGGAGAGCTTCAGAGAGCTTCTTTGAGCATTCTGCTTGTGGAACACTTGAGAATGAAGATATATAGGTTTCCGAGGTAAAAAAAGGATATCTAAAAGATTAATTTCAGTAGGAAGGTGAAGAAAAGATTTTGAATTCTAAGGGAGATAAATTCCTTTCATAATGCTTCTGCTGCATGTTATTTTACATGTCATCTCACCATTTTCAGAATAACTTTTTTCTAAAATGATTCCGGGACAGGGTGGATTGATATTCCAGTTTGAGGAAACATATCCAAGTATTTGTGGTAAAAAATCATCTGTGGGTCATTT
This sequence comes from Picea sitchensis, assembly GCA_010110895.2. Lineage (NCBI taxonomy): Eukaryota > Viridiplantae > Streptophyta > Pinopsida > Pinales > Pinaceae > Picea > Picea sitchensis. The sequence continues at coordinate 35,067 of SNQJ01S0144832.1, forward strand.
TATTTTTGGAGATACACAATTCATGGAGTTAGGGTTTGTATTAGTCCCTAAAACTAAGTCAAAATAGGTGTTTCAGGGAACAACGCTAACTTCATAAAAGAAAATCTGAGAAAAATCAGGTTATATTACCATCTGTATTATTCTTGGGAACTTTTTCAGATTGATTCAACAAACATTCCATGCACTACAAGTTCGCTCTCTAGAATAAGTAGGAATTCAACAAGGTATGCCATTTTTTGTATAACCTACTTCTAAGAGGTTACAAGTAGTGACACTGAGGAATTGCATAAAATGTGACTCACATCATTCATCAATTTCATATTTATTCATTATGTACAAAGTTATGATTATTTCGTTGGCTAGCTGACTAATCCAAACTAGTCATATTGAGACAAGCAATTGATGAGTTGACACAAGCATGAGGTGTATAGTTGATGATGCTATAACATATTGATGAATAATTGTTGACGAGTATTTGACACATGATTTCTACATACTCAGTACATGGTTGGATGAAATCTTAGGAAAATGTGCTGATTACATGTTGTTTATACAAAGAAAATGCATGGTTGATGCACTTGTTTATGGCACATATTGATATCCGTTGAGGATTAAGGCTCTTCATCTCAGCTTATGTTGAGAATTTAATATGAGTCTTGCATATAGAGATGGTTCTCTCGTAGAGTTGTAATTTAATTCATTGTTGTTGAAAACCCCCAAATTGAAGTCCATAATAAAAAGAAAAATTGTACATACATCTTGTGTTCCTTGTGGAGATGATTTGTTGATGATATATAGCTGATATATGTTGTTGATATGTATTCACATATAACTGATTATTAATGACAACAATGAGTAATGAGTAAATTTTGAATGCTAACTAATGAATTTTGTGTAAGAGGGAAGTTTTGGGAAAAAGATCCCCACACTCATTCACCCCCCCTCTAAGTGTGGTAGGTGTGTCCAACAATTGGTTTCAGAGAGGGCCTTCACTACAAGCCTTAACAAGATTGAAGGATATCCATAGACACACAAATGGATGATGAAGTTACAATCCTTGATGAGGAAAACTATTCTACTTGGAGAATATAGATGAGATTACATTTGAAAACAATGGGAGCAACAATTTTGAAGGCAACCATTGGTGGATTAGTTTCATTGAAGAACAAGTCAAAGTTTGCAGTTCAAAGGGAAGGAAAGAATAATGATGCATTGGCTCTCAAGACCATTCTTAGTGGACTCTCAAGCCCTATCAAAGAGATCATGTGACAATGCACTTCCACCAAGGATATATGGCTAAATCTAGAGGAGACATATCAAAGAAAGAAGGAGAAGGAAGATATTGAAGATCACTCCATCAAGATCATTAAAGGTAAATAATCTCCAAAAACCGTTGATTGTATTATTTCTAAATGTGATCTTGAAAACATTTCAAGTGAATATAAAAAATCAAGTGATGATAACACAAAGGAAGATTTTGAAGACATTTCAAATGAAGGCAAAGAATTACGTGTTGATGTTGACAAAAAGGAATATCGTGAAGATATTTCAAATGAAGGTAAAGAACCCTAAAAAACCCTTGATTGCAATGATGCTGATGAATTTTTCTCTACAAGTGAAGAAGAATATCTAGAAACAGTTTGTGTAAATTTTGATGGTAATTATCCCATGAAAATAATAGAAGAAAATATATTAAAACTTCAAAAGTAAGTTGAAGAGGGTTTATATAGATATAGAAGTGATCATTATTATATAGACTATAACTATCTTTCAGATAACACAAAGAATTTTCTTAGGAGGAGTCTAAGGCACATCTTGAAATTAAAGGAAATGCTCAAAGAACAAGAAGAGAACAATAAGACTCAATTAGAAGAAAAGGGAGAAGAGATCACAAGACTAAAGAATGGAAAATAAGATATGAATTTAGATCATGAGATTAGCAAAAGTTTTGAAACCATTGTCCATCTCAAGACCCAAATTGAAGAAGCCAAAAGAATAGAAGAACTATTGAAGAATCAAATAAAAGAAAAGGAAGAGTAATGTTGTAAGTTAGAAGATGAAATTGTTGATCTTAGAAAGAAAGTGGAGAAGTCAAATAAATTATTGAATAGCTCATGAATCTTGGATGATATCTTGGAAAGTCAAATATCACCATGTGATAAATCAGGACTTGGATACAAATAAGAAGCTACACATGTTGAAGCAAGCACCTCAAAGAAGCATGAGGTAATTCCATCAAATAAGGAAGAGAATGTTGAAAAGCAACCATCTACACAAGGTAAGGAAAATTTCAAAAGAACAAAGCAAGGAAGACATCAAGAAGCTATCTTTGGGACACCAAAGAAAAGGTATGAAAGTATTTTTCATGGGAATTGTTATTCATGTAATGAATATGGTCACA
>SNQJ01S0144833.1:0-24199 GCA_010110895.2 Picea sitchensis
CGATCTTTCGCCTTCAGCATTCTTTGCCTCAACATTTTGCCTTTGTGCTTCGGTGATGTGAGTCTCTCCTTCCTCTTTCTTCTTGTCTAGACATTCATAAGACTTGTGTCCGACCTTTCCGCACGTGAAGCATGTTATCACTCCACCTCTTCCTCTTCCTCTACCTCTAGTATGAGGAAATATGTTGTTATCAACATACTCTCCTCTCTGATCAACATACTGCCTTCTCTGTCCAGCATATTGTCCTTTTTGTGAGCTTCCACCTCTCTCAATCTGAGGTTTCTTCCAGTCTTCCTTAGGCTTCTGATTTCTATCTTGGATGACTGATTTTCCCTTGGCTTGACTTCTGCCTCAACCTCTTTGACCTTGTTTTCAACTCAGCTTCTCTTCCACCTTTAGAGCCATTTGATAAGCATCTTCCACCATTCAGATGGTCATCATGCTCATCTCATCCTGAATTTTGTACCTCAGGCCATTCATATACCTAGCAACCTTTTCATCATTACTTTCATGATGACTTGCTCTGATGTTCAGCCTGTAGAACTCTTCAATGTACTCTTTCACTGTCATCATCTTCTGTCTCAAGTTCTGCATTCTTCGAAACAGAGTAATTTGGTAATCCCTGGGAATGAATTTCTCTTTCATCTTTACAATCATCCTATCCCAACTATTGATTTTATGTTTACCTTGGCAGCGTCTGTCAGCTTGCAGTTCATCCCACCACAATGATGCATGTCCTTTAAGTCTCGTGACAACATGTTTTACCTTCTTGTCTTCTTCAACATCTTCATAGTCAAAATAGGTGTCCAGAGCTCTAATATAGTCTAGAAGCTCTTCAGCATTCAAGTTTCCCTCATAAACTGGAATGTCCATTTTGGCTCTTGCACTCATTCTTGCAACAACTCTAATCAAGCGTTCATTTGCTGCATCTTCTGCTGTAATTTCTTCTTCTTCATGTCCAGAGTCATCTTTGCTTTCAGACTCACTAACATCTCCAACATCAGTTGTGCGCCTTTGTTTTATTTCCACATCCATGAGTCTGGCACGAATGTCATGCAGATCTCTTTCCACTTCTGGATTCTGCACCTACCTACCCCTTCCTTCTGGCATTTCCCTATCCTCTGGCGGATCGAATGTTTTCCTGTCAACATACTCTCCTCTCTGATCCTTCTGGCATGGTTGAAATTCCTTTTCACTTTTACTACCTAAAATATATAAACAAGAATCAGGCTCTGATGCCAGATGGTGTGGACGCAGAACCCTTCAGCCATCGGGTCGGCAGTCCGCTACAGGATCGCTCTACTTCCTTCCCTTGAGTCATATTGACTCTTCGATTCCTCTTTGGGGAATCCAACACACATAAAATGGTGCTTCTCCACAGGTCCTTACGAATTGAGCTCACGCGATCGAACACGAAGCCTCAATTCCAACCTTCTTTTGACCAAACGATGTGGCCATGTTTCTCGATATTTTTGGAACCTTGGAGTTCACGACTTCACAGCTTCTCCTCCCAAATCTTCAACTCTTCACCTCCCAAGACCTGAACTTCCGGTGTGCCTAAGCACTTGTCACAACTCGCCACTCGCGAGTTCGTGAGTTGAAACTCTCAACTCTTGTTTCCAAATATCACGATACCCAAAATGATGATACAGGCACACTCCTTCTCTTGTCAGCACCCTCCATGTGTGACCACCAGCTAGGCCTAACTCTAGCACTTTTCGCTTCTCGTCGCTTCGTGGGTTTCGACGTCAAACTCCTGGCTCTTGTCTCGTGAATCCCCGAAACACGAGAGGTCAATGAGGTATTGACTTCTTTCAACAGATGACACGCATCCACCCGTCTCTTCCTTCGAGCCCACCTCAGACTTCGCAATGTCATGAATCCAAATGTCAAAGCTTCGGTCCTTCGACCCATGAATTCCCAAAATGAACTTTCAGGGGTAGATCCAACGATCCACGTTGATCTTGATCAATGGCTCTGGTTTCCCTTGGACTTGTGCTTTAGAATAGTGGCCACTGTAATCTCCCCGCTTGTTTGTGAGATCTGATGGCTCGCAGGACTTTGTGAATTCTCCATGGAGAATTACGACCGTCCGTCTCTTCCTTCTTGATGATTCCTGTGAATTTGAACAAGTTCTTCTTTGTGTAACTTACCCACCTACAACACAAACTTGCGATGCCTCTTTTCAACACCTCAAGGCACCAACCTTCTGTGCTTTTCTTTGACAACTACGAAGACTCTATCCCTCCTGATATTTCTCCAACTCCAAGTCTTAAAGAAGACTCTCGCATGCACTCCTTGTGGTGAATCCTTCAATTACTTCAAAGAATTGAAGTCCTTCGACTCTGCGCACTCCCTGCAGTAGTAGTTCTTCAACAATTTCACTCAGGTTGGCAAACTCTAAGACTTTACTTGGCCTACGCACACCTTGCATGGCTCTTGTGTTCAACTTGCACTTCTGCGAGAATGAGAACAACGTTAACCCTCTTGAGCTTTCAGAGATAAAAATTTGAATTCTTGTCAACGCACTCCTTGTGGAAAACTTCACTGCACTCCTTATAGGAACTCTTTCTCAGATAGAGAAACAATTGAAACTCATTCCTTACCCTCTCTCAGACTTCAAACACAAAGCATAAAATCATATACACAGCATATAAAGAAAATGTATAACAGAAAGTAAACATCCATGAGCATAACATTCAACATGCATACACAAAGAACAAATACAACACCATGAATTTGAATCGAAGCTCTTTATATTAATTCAAATCTCTGTACATGGGTATTTTCAGCCACAACTCTTTTCTCTCTTCTCTATGCTCTATGCTCATAATAATATTTCCACTATACAATGAGGGTGTCTATATCTCGTTTCCCTCTTGCGCTCTAAAACTGTCTAATCTAGAATTAAATTCTATCTACCTACATTAACTTATGCATAAATCCCTCTATCTACTTCAGATGAGAGTGGGACGCTCAAGGTATCATTACAATGCTCCTCCATAAATGTGAGTACGCCTCTATTAACTATCCCATTAATTATATGGCGCTTTCAAACTTCAAAACATTTCAACAAGAAATGTGCTGGTGCTTGTCCAGTTGTCTCTTATCTCCACGCTGTCTCACTGTTGGCTATTCTTGCATGCCCTTGCGATGCTCCTTCATCAACACTGTGTGTGCTCGATTACTTGGGAACAATTTTGTTGGGTCCTTTATTTGGTAATTCTTGAAGAGATTTGTACCCACTTATTTATTTGAAGTTGGTGATCAAAGTATTGAATGTTATTTTTTCGTTCAATCATTGTGTTGATTGTATAAAAGTGACACTTGTGTGCGAAATATTTGAGGCCTAAATAAGAGTTACAACGTCTAAATTGATTGCGTCGAACAGTGGTTAAATAAATGATGGATATGAGTTGATTTTCAACACTGTACGTGCTCCTGTTGGTTTTAAAGGATAGGTATTGAAGTTAATGTTATGGTCATGGCTCAAAGGAATTTGTGGTTTCTTATAGAGATTGCAATGTTGTTCATTATGACTATCATATAATTTTAATGTGGATACAAATGGCTATTGTGATTAAATAATTCTGGGCATATAGATTATTGTGTAAAATAATTTGGAAACCAGTCAGCAAATTTGTCAAACAAAATACCAGTTTGAATTATTGTTTTGAAAAGGGAACATTGTTAAACTCTCAATGTCTGGACAAAGATGTGTTTTGATTTATTTTTAATTGAACAATATCCATATTGATTCCCTATCATTCTATCATTTTTCGCTAATTACATTCCCCTCATAATCCCAATTTGACTTATTGCATCCTGTTGTGGATTAAAATTGCAACGTGGCATTCTTCCCACAAAGGATTGCTAAGCTCTACTATTTATTTACGATAATAATAATAAACTAGTAGGTGGGACCCCCTTGTAGAATACAGGTGCAAAGATAGGTGTGTTATGCTTATATGTTGGTGTTCTTATGATGTTGCCTACACAGTCCTATACAGTCGATGATGCAATCTTGGTTTCATTTTATATGACAACATGGTTGGTTGATGAATTGTTGCTAAATGATGTTAATGATTCACTCGCAATACAAGGAAATGATACAGATATGAGGATTATGTTATGTTACAGGTGTTATGTTATGTTATAACATTGATTTAAAAAAAATATTATAGATGATGTGACATGTTTTGGGTGGCACACTATACAATAGATATGGTATCAAATCTTTTCAATGGATATGGCAATGAAATTATGCAATGATTATATATTGAATCTAATGGTTGATGGAATGGCTAGTACGTAGAATTGAATAGGGCCAGGTGAGGAAGCGACGTGCATTTACTGCACGTCACTCCAAACCACCCTCGAGCCCGTCACCCTAGCCATAGTTTCATTTTTCTCTGTTGGTGTTATGAGGGAAAAACTCTCTATGGCTAGGGTAAACCACAACAGACTTTTATGACTGCATAAATCAACTCAATTCAAACATATGTTATATAAACCAATGTGCAAGCGAGATAAGAAAGAGGCCTACCTCGTCCAAACGTTTGATGATGTCCACCATTGAGCACTTCGACCCAAAGCTTTATACCTACAACAAATTCTCAACAAACAAGCAGAGCAAGCATATAGTGATAATATAAAAGGTTAGCACATTAGATAGCATAATCCAATAATAAACATTACAAATACACCCATGGATAATAATCATATATTTGCATGATATCAATTGGACAGGAAAGGAGTATTTCTATTAATAAACGATCAACAGAAGTGATAACATTACAGACTTTTGTGTCGGCACGGTTCATAACCAAGAAACTAAGTTCCTTCCAGCTGGGCCTCCACCACTTCAATCTTCCACCAAAGGCAATCTCATAGAAAGGAGACAATGGGTTCTCCAACAATAAGAGAAGAGCTTGGGGGATGAACGTTGTGTTCATACTTAAAGGAAAAAGGGATGCAGACTCAACATGAAGTAGTAATTTCTCTAGAGAAACTTTGCTCTCAAAGTTGAATGCTTTCTCCTCTTTTCCATAGCTTAGAATTGGCTCATTTATAGCCTTCAAATGGAACTGAAGGGATGATTTAGAATGTTTCCAGTATATGGAAGGCCAAGGATCAGAGATATCCTATAGTGAAATGGAAACCCAACTCCTTTTTTGTATTTTCTGGCACAAATCCTGATGTACGCGTGTTGTAGTGGAGCAGCCTACGTATACACATGTTATGTAATAGGCAAGGTGCGTACATGTGGAAAAATTTGTATTTTTAGCTCTGGATTCACCAAAAATGGATGCTAAGTCTGCATAGGGAAATGGAAAAAGGCCCTCTATGCAAGATTACATAAGGTGAGGCAAATCTTGATATAAAAAATGCCCTCTAATGTATGAGATCAGAGGAGTATCTTCGATGGCCGAAATACATTATAAACAACCCAGAAGTGGAGTGATGGGGACCCAGCTGGAAAGACTATTTGTTCCTTACATATTGTACTGACTTTACATACATGGCTGCTAATAGAATACACTACAGATCCATGTGGAAAATATACCAAACAAGTTTCTGTGGCCATGAATAGGAAAATGCAAATGTGGGTACATGCCAAAAGTTTTCATATTCATGAACAAGGCCCAGTAGAACCCATCTCAAAACCAATCTAAAGATATATGTATACAATGGAGTACAATCTGATCTCCCATGATCACTGAAGTCATATAGGTACTGGTCCAAAAAGGAAGCAACAACTCAGGAAAGTTGCGGCCACATAATGATGTCTTCAAGTCTTATACACAATCCGCCAAAGGTGCAAGTCTACATCATGTGAATAAAGGAGTTGAGGTCGAACACAATGAGACATCATTTGATTACTGGTCATTAAGGTATACCATTAACAAATGTGAGACAACCTACCGATAATGAAAGTAGGTATCAAGGCACCGAGTACATTCCTACAAGTGTGAATAAAGGAGTCGTTGTCGAACACCTAAGGAATCCATCGATCAAGAGACATTGAAGTATTCCCAACTGTCGATGGCGAGAGAGCCTGCCACTAATGACTACAAGCCTCAAGGTACTCATAATACTCTAGGTCCCATATCCAGAATAAATGAGCTAAATTCGATGGAAAGAGACCCGGTGAAAGGAGAGCATTAAGGCATCTCTCATAAGTCAGCATGAGGAACAAAGCAAAAGCTTCATAATTTGGTGGAAATTGGATGAAGAACATGTTCACAAACCAATGACCCTGTGTGTCTTTTGCATGTTCTAAATGAAAGAGGTACACAGAAAAGACCCTCTAAATAGAAGCCAATGATGAAAACTGTTGACAAAGGCGAGGAAACCACCAATAAGGTTAATGGAATTCAAGACACTACACGAATCCCAAAGTGTGAATAGATGTCTTATCGTCGAACACAAGGGAAACCACCCAATCAATGACCAATGATGAAATGTCCATTGTTGGGTTCAAGGTTACCTACCAATGATGAAAATAGGGCCAGGGTGCATGATAGGACTACAATATCATGTGACTCTGAGACAAACTAAGGGTATGGATGACATGCAAAGTCAAGAGTTATGAGGAGTGGCTGACACAGGTTGATAGACTTCCTTTGAACAAGAGAATGAGACATATGGTAGACTCTAGCAACATAGACTCAATGATGAAACCATGAGATGCAGGAGGCATCAATAATGTTCTCCATAGGGACTAGAAGAGTAACTAGTCGGTAAAAAAGACTCTGTAACGAGCTCATCTTCCTAGGGCCATGCTAAACCCAAAATTATGGTGACAAATGGACTCAATAACTTTGTTCTTTGTTCAAAGGAGACACCACTCTTGCCAATATAAGATAATACTCCCTTCCCGCCCATCTTTGTTTTTTGTTTTTTCATTTCAAATGAATGCTATGATACAAAGGAGGAAAGGAGTGTCGCAAGTAAGAAAAACTAGTTTCAGCAGTGGAACATACCTATGCTCAATGTAAGGAAATGCATGCAGGAGATGGACACTCGAGGTGATGTTCCCTCCTGGGTATAGGGTGTCAAATTGTGAAGGATATAAAAAAGGCTATGCTTGGTTGAGGATGCAAAAATTTCCGAGGCAAACGATTTATAACGCAAAGTGAGAACTAGCTAAAGGCTCAATACTGCAAGCAAGGGCATGAGATGCAATCACAACTTGACGCCAAAAAATGTCCTTTTTTATGTCTTTTAGTATACCTAGTGTGAAAAGGGGTAAACTTGTGCCAAATAGACGTCCTTTCTAATCCGATTTATGAGTGTGAAAGAGACAAGTTCACTCGGTAATCTTTTTTCTTTTGAAAATGAGTCGGAAAAGAACTTAACTAAGACTCACGACCTTTCCAGTCCAATTTAACAAGTGTGAAAGGGACAAATCACTTGACAATCTTTTCACTTTTTATACAAGTTGGAAAAGAGATTAAATCAGGCTCGTGGATGTCATTCTAATCAGTATGTAATGGGGGAGGCCAAGGCTCCTGTACCGAGCTTATGTGGATTGTCAGTATCTTACGAATAGCTAACAAAATCTTGGGAAAACCCAAAGCTCTCCAATTCAAGGAGGATAAAGCGCTAACGGAGTATATAGTTTATGTGATGGTTTGAATAATGTCTCTTAGTGGAAAATACATAGGTGGGGGTATGGGATACCCCACAAGGCCATCCCAATTGAAGGGAACCTCTTTGAGACTTGGAGGGAGAGTACTCAGGGAGAGAATAAATATCTCTCGTTCAGAAGTAGAAGGATCAGGAATGTTGATCACATGACTAAAGGATGCATCACCCTCCACAAGGAGGGTGGGATTGACCAGAGATTGCACTGGTATGACCACCTCTTCAAATATAGGTTGAAGAGGATGCACGGTAACAGGGATAGGGGACACATCACCCTCGACAATGGGGGTGAGGTCAGGAGAGGATAGCACTGTGTCGATCGAATGAGGAACATGGTGTGGGGAAACCACAAATGTATCAGAATCTGAAGGTCCCTTGGGTGAGCCCCATGCTTCTGGTACCTCAGTAGTAGCTGGGAATAAACGAGTAAGGTGATTTCCTTCGCAAGTCCTGAAAAGGAATTTAGGCTTACGTCTGAGATGTATAGGCTTCTCGATGCCCCCAATGTCGTTCACAACGGATGGTGACATACTATCGTCATGAATAGAAGAGGTGAGAGAGTCATCTCCTACATGATGAATAGAGGTTGGAGATGTGACATTTCTATGATTCATGGTGAATAGGGTGGTGCCCCCAACATGATTGGAAGAGGTTGGGTACGGGTTGTCAACATAATTTGCAGAAGATGTTGACCCATCTCCGACATGACTGGCAGAGGTTGGTGATGGAGCACCAGTATTACTGACAATGAATGGGATGGCGGTGAACTGCGGAATTTGATGCCAAGGTCCAGGGAAATATTGGCTTAGAAACATTGAAGGCCAGGAAGGGTCCTGGTTTACCCCCTGTCCCTGCCCAGAAAGGTGGTATCCTCTACCAAAATGGTCTGAAGAGGCTTGTACGGGCATCATCACTGAAGTCTGCGAGGAGATAGAGGCATGATAATAATTATTTGAGTGAGGATATATTTTTCCCCCTTGTGAAGGGGTCCCATAAAGAGGATAGCTCGAACCGTAAAACTAATTCTCCCCATACTAAATACTTGGGGGCACATGCGAACCTGCCATGGGAAAAGTATTCGAAGGAATCACCATGGCGGATGAAGGATACATGGATGGGGTATAATAAGTAGAATAAGCACCCATTTGAGCACTGGCTCCTGAAAGAGCATAGCTAGTACTGGATCCATAAGAAGGAAGGTTCCAACCTCCCATAGGGAGAGTTGGTTGAGGAACCTGACTCATATCAAACGAAGAAACAGGCATCAGAGCCATGGTGCCTCTAGATCTAGCGTTGGGATTCATATACGTGGACCAGGGAGAGGATTGCATGGGTGAAGGAATATCAACAGAAAAATAACTAGACACACAAGGCACAAAATGAGTGTTACAGTTATGCATACCACTATGAAAAGCTAAAGGATCGGTCCCCATGGGATGAGTAGGCATCATGGGGTGGGTAGCAGTAAACGAGGGAGAAAAATGAACTCCACTATCCATGATAATGAAAAATCAGTATAGACTCCTAAGGCCGACTAGTAATCAAAGAGCATACCAAAAGTCAAATGGCCAATATGCATGCAAATGGGCTAAAGAGGCTGAGTGTCCTCCCTCCTTAAAGAAGGTATGTCTCACCCAAGAGGGGCCTAAGACTCCCTTTTAAAGATCGGAGGAAACATAATCAGTTATAGGGGCCCTCTTGGGCTTAACAACCAGTCGATCAGACCCCCCCGGAGAGGTAATATTCCATAAAGGTTGTGTGTTTTTCGACCCCTATCTGACCCAAGGTACTTGCTATTGAAGGAAAATCTCCCTGTGGATAGGTAGATCTCCTCAAAGAGATAGACTCTTAACTCTAAGACAGAAAGTGCTTATCATGGTCACTGACTTCCTTTTAGATCTAGGTGGACTAGTGTGTAAGGAGGAAGGAGAAAATAAGTACCTTTTACTGGCATTTGTCCTTGCACGCTCCGAGTTGAGCTCCAATCTTTCGCTCCTTGATAAGTCCTGTAGACAAACAAAGTACGAATACTTCCTACTCTATCAAGATTAGTCCGAAATAGATCTATCTACTAAAGAGACAAATTCATGTGAGATTGAACATGAATTAGAAAGAAACAGGCCAAGCAAATTATATTAATGAGGACAAAACATTGCTTACAGCCATAGATGAATTGTAGTAGTTTCGTCAAGTCCCCCTTGTCTACCCTTGCTCAAAAGATCGACGATCTGAATGAGGATAGCTTCACCGATTGCTCCCTATGAGATCATAGGTCTCTTGCCTCCAAAATATCTATGTTCCAGCACCACTTATAAGATCATAAGTTTGGTGTGATTCTCCTTTTTCAGTCCTCTTTCACCATTAGAAACCTTGCTTATATAGCCTTGGAGAGGCTTGAACCACTTGAGATATCCTTGGGGAAGTTGAGGATTTTCCTCCTTCAGTTGAGGATCTACCCTAAGAACATGGTTGGACTAGGGATTCGAGCTCAACTACCTTCTAAGAATGAAAAGATCCTTCCCCCATTCATCTCAACAACTCAACTACTGCCTAAAATAGGTAGCGCTCCTTTAAAAGGGCCATCAGAGTGTTGTAGCACTCCCTAGTAGTGTTTAGGGTGTTGGAAAATGTTTAACAGGCAGCATATGCTTGTCATTGATGGAAAGTATAGCAATGATGATGGCTTGAGTACAACACCGATGATCAACATGCAAATAGAAGATAAGTCCAGGAAGATCGAATGATCAAAGGCAACGCTGGCAAGTACAACAGTGATGATGGCTTGAGTACAGCAGTGATGATCAACAGGAAAATAGAAGATAAGTCCAGGAAGTTCGAATGATTGAAGGCAACGCAACATTGATAAAATGATCGAAGGCCTGAGAAGCATTTCTGATCGTTGGATCTCATTCAAAATTCCTGAAAGAACGAGGGCCATCAAATCAGAATATAGACAAGAAGAGTGTTGAACAGGAGGACAGATCTCAGACGTTAGTTCCAAGCACAAGACTTGACCATCATTGGATCAAGGAGAACCTGCACACCTTTTAAAGTATAACAAGGAGAAGCGAGCATAATCGCGACTTAATCTGAGCCGTCAGATCGAGGTTGAATCTAGACCGTTGATTCCAGTCCATGTTGGAGTTTCGAGGATCACGAGTTGAACATGTCAAAGATTATTAACATCAGGAATCCTGATATCACGATATGCGAAATCTCCATGTAATATGAGCCATCAGATCAAGCTTTGATCTGGACCGTTGATTCCAGTCTGTGTCGGAGTTTCGGGGATCACAACATGGAGTGGCAAGTAAACAATGCAACAAAAATGCCAATTTCACGATATGCGAAATTGTGATTCAATCGCAGTCGTTGAATGAAGCTCTGATCAGGACCGTTGATCCCACGCCATTTCGGGGTATCGGGGATCACGACTTGGAGAGTCGAGATGTCTCATCTCCAGATTCACGAAATGAAAAATCGTGAAAGTGCCTTATGCATAAGGCTGTGGTCACGGCCCATGGTCACGAGAAGGGAAGGAGTCAGTCCAGATAAGCTCCATTTCGAGGTTTCGGAGATCGCGACTTGGAAAGTCGAGATGCCTCATCTCCAGATTCACGAAACGCGAATTTGTGAAAAGCGCTTTTTCCATAGGCACTTGGTTATGACCATAGTCATATTGGGGAAGGAGCTAGTGCAGAAAAATTCTGTATGGGAACTTTGGAGATCACGAAATGAAGTGTCGAGACACTCAGCACAGAATTTCCGAATGTCGAAATGCTGAAATGAATGAAAGATCCCATGGATTCAATCCAATGGTACAGGAGAATTTGAACAAGATCAGAGGGATACTATTGCACAACACAGTGAAACTGCTAGAAACCATTGATGGTTTCTACCAGAGGATGTGAAGAGACTTCGGTGTGATTTCCAGAGGAGCTAAAGAGTCACATGGAATCTGCCAGTGGAATGAAGATGATTCATGGAGGAAATTGACAGCTGGATGAGGGTTTGAGCTCGTAACTAAAACAGAAAGGATGAGCTCGACTGTAACAGAGAAGACGAAGAGTCTCAACTGCCAGAGAGAAAAAGGAATCTCGTCTTAACACCTAGTGATGATAGACAAAGGGGTTGATCTACCAGAGAAGTTGAAGAGTCGTGATGATGATCACGCAGAGCACTTGAGATGTGGAGGAGATTGGCACAGTATGATCATGCAGAAGAATGGAGAATATTGCATGCACAAGATGCACAGAAGCTATATATACATGGTACAGAGAAGAGAAGGGGGTGCGGTTGCTATTGGAGTTTCTGTGGTTGTTGTTATTGAAGGTGATTCATGTGTGAAGAAGGAGGATAGTGCAGTAGCTGAATTGAGCAGAAGAGGAACTGTGCAGTGAATGGACATGGCGCACAGAGCATAAAAAGCAGAAGAACAGACAACGCAAGTCATGTGTGCAGAAAGGCAATGAGGCAGACAGNATATTGTCCTTTTTGTGAGCTTCCACCTCTCTCAATCTGAGGTTTCTTCCAGTCTTCCTTAGGCTTCTGATTTCTATCTTGGATGACTGATTTTCCCTTGGCTTGACTTCTGCCTCAACCTCTTTGACCTTGTTTTCAACTCATCTTCTCTTCCGCCTTTAGAGCCATTTGATAAGAATCTTCCACCATTCAGATGGTCATCATGCTCATCTCATCCTGAATTTTGTACCTCAGGCCATTCATATACCTAGCAACCTTTTCATCATTACTTTCACGATGACCTGCTCTGATGTTCAGCCTATAGAACTCTTCAGTGTACTCTTTCACTATCATCATCTTCTGTCTCAAGTTTTGCATTCTTCGAAACAGAGTAATCTGGTAATCCCTGGGAATGAATTTCTCTTTCATCTTTACAATCATCCTATCCCAACTCTTGATTTTATGCTTACCTTGGCAGCGATTGTCAGCTTGCAGTTCATCCCACCACAATGATGCATGTCCTTTAAGTCTTGTGACAACATGTTTTACCTTCTTGTCTTCTTCAACATCTTCATAGTGAAAATAGGTGTCCAGAGCTCTAATCCAGTCTAGAATCTCTTTAGCATTCAAGTTTCCCTCATAAACTGGAATGTCCATTTTGGCTCTTGCACTCATTCTTGCAAAAACTCTAATCAAGCATTCATTTGTTGCATATTCTGCTGTAATTTCTTCTTCTTCATGTCCAGAGTCATCTTTGCTTTCAGAATCACTGACATCTCCAACATCAGTTGTGCGCCTTTGTTTTATTTCCACATCCACGAGTCTGGCGTGAATGTCATGCACATCTCTTTCCACTTTTGGATTCTGCACCTACCTACCCCTTCCTTCTGTCATTTCCCTATCCTCTGGTGGATCGGGTGTTTTTCTGTCAACATACTCTCCTCTCTGATCCTTCTGGCATGGTTGAAATTCCTTTTCGCTTTTCCTACCTAAATACAAACAAGAATCAGGCTCTGATGCCAGATGGTGTGGACGCAGACCCCTTCAGCCATCGGGTCGACAGTCCGCTACAGGATCGCTCTACTGCCTGCCCTTGAGTCGTATTGACTCTTCGATTCCTCTTTGGGGAATCCAGCACACATAAAATGGTGCTTCTCCACAGGTTCTTACGAATTGAGCTCATGCGATCGAACACGAAGCCTCAATTCCAGCCTTCTTTTGACCAAATGATGTGGTCATGTTTCTCGAAATTTTTGGAACCTTGGAGTTCACGACTTCACAACTTCTCCTCCCAAGTCTTCAACTCTTCACCTCCCAAGACCCGAACTTCCGGTGTGCCTAAGCACTTGTCACAACTCACCACTTGTGAGTTCGTGAGTTGAAACTCTCAACTCTTGTTTCCAAATATCACGATACCCAAAATGATGATACAGGCACGCTCCTTCTCTTGTCAATACCCTCCATGTGTGACCACTAGCTAGGCCTAACTCTAGCACTTTTTGCTTCTCGCCTCTTCGTGGGTTTCAACATCGAACTCTTGGCTCTTGTCTCGTGAATCCCCAAAACACAAGAGGTCAATGAGGTATTGACTTCTTTCAATAGATGACACGCATCCACCCATCTCTTCCTTCAAGCCCACCTCAGACTTTGCAATTTCACGAATCCAAATGTCAAAGCTTCGGTCCTTCGACCCATGAATTCCTGAAATGAACTTTCAGGGGTAGATCCAACGGTTCGCGTTGATCTTGATCAATGGCTCTGGTTTCCCTTGGACTTGTGCTTTAGAATAGTGGCCATTGTAATATCCCCGCTTGTTTGTGAGATCTGATGGCTCGCAGGACTTTGTGCATTCTCCATGGAGAATTACGACCGTCTGTCTCTTCCTTCTTGACGATTTCTGTGAATTTGAACAAGTTCTTCTTTGTGGAACTTACCCACCTACAACACAAACTTGCGACACCTCTTTTCAACACCTCAAGGCACCAACCTTCTGTTCTTTTCTTTGACAACTACGAAGACTCTATCCCTCCTGATATTTCTCCAACTCCAAGTCTTAAAGAAGACTCCCACATGCACTCCTTGTGTTGAATCCTTCAATTACTTCAAAGAATTGAAGTCCTTCGACTCTGCGCACTCCCTGCAGTAGTAGTTCTTCAACAATTTCACTTAGGTTGGCAAACTCTGAGACTTTACTTGGCCTACGCACACCTTTCATGGCTCTTGTGCTCAACTTGCACTTCTGCAAGAATGAGAACAATGTTAACCCTCTTGAGCTTTCAGAGATAAAACTCTGAATTCTTGTCAACACACTCATTGTGGACAACTTCATTGCACTCCTTATAGGAACTCTTTCTCAGATAGAGAAACAATTGAAACTCATTCCTTACCCTCTCTCAGACTTCAAACAAAAAGCATAAAATCATATACACAACATATAAAGCAAATGTATAACAGAAAGTAAACATCCATGAGCATAACATTCAACATGCATACACAAAGAACAAATACGGCACCATGAATTTGAATCAAAGCTCTTTATATTAATTCAAATCTCTGTGCATGGGTGTTTTCAACCACAACTCTCTGCTCTCTTCTCTATGCTCTATGCTCATAATAATCTTTCCACTATACAATGAGGGTGTCTATATCTCATTTCCCTCTTGCGCTCTAAAACTGTCTAATCTAGAATTAAATTCTATCTACCTACATTAACTTATGCATAAATGCCTCTATCTACTTCAGACGAGAGTGGGACACTCAAGGTATGATTACAATGCTCCTCCATAAATGTGAGTATGCCTCTATTAACTATCCCATTAATTATATGGCGCTTTCAAACTTCAAAACATTTCAACAAGAAATGTGTTGGTGCTTGTCCAACTGTCTCTTATCTCCACGCTGTCTCACTGTTGGCTATGCTTGCACGCCCTTGCGATGCTCCTGCATCAACACTGTGTGTGCTCGATTACTTGGGCACAATTTTGTTGGGTCCTTTATTTGGTAATTCTTGAAGAGATCTGTACCCATTTATTTATTTGAAGTTAGTGATCAAAGTATTGAATGTTATTTTTCGTTCAATCATTGTGTTGATTGTATAAAAGTGACACTTGTGTGCGAAATGTTTGAGGCCTGAATAAGAGTTACAATGTCTAGATTTATTGCGTTGAATAGTGGTTAAGTAAATGATGGATATGAGTTGATTTTCAACACTGTATGTGCTCCTGTTGGTTTTAAAGGATAGGTATTGAAGTTAATGTTATGGTCATGGCTCAAAGGAATTTGTGGTTTCTTATAGAGATTGCAATGTTGTTCATTATGACTATCATATAATGTTAATGTGGATACATATGGCTACTATGATTAAATAATTCTGGGCATATAGATTATTGTGTAAAATAATTTGGAAACCAGTCAGCAAATTTGTCAAACAAAATACCAGTTCGAATTATTGTTTTGAAAAGGGAACATTGTTAAACTCTCAATGTCTGGACAAAGATGTGTTTTGATTTATTTTTAATTGAACAATATCCATATTGATTCCCTATCATTCTATCATTTTTCACTAATTACATTCCCCTCATAATCCCAATTTGACTTATTGCATCCTGTTGTGGATTAAAATTGCAACGATGAATTTTTCCCACAAAGGATTGCTAAGCTCTACTATTTATTTATGATAATAATAATAAACTAGTAGGTGGGACCCCCTTGTAGAATACAGGTGCAAAGATAGGCGTGTTATGCTTATATGTTGGTGTTCTTATGATGTTGCCTACACAGTCCTATACAGTCGATGATACAATCTTGGTTTCATTTTATATGACAACATGGTTGGTTGATGAATTGTTGCTAAATGATGTTAATGATTCACTCGCAATACAAGGAAATGCTACAGATATGAGGATTATGTTATGTTACAGGTGTTATGTTATGTTATAACATTTATTTAAAAAAAATAGTATACATGATGTGACATGTTTTGGGTGGCACACTATACAATAGATATGGTATCAAATCTTTTCAATGGATATGGCAATGAAATTATGCAATGATTATATGTTGAATTTAATGGTTGATGGACTAGCTAGTATGTAGAATTGAATAGGGCTAGGTGAGGAAGCGACGTGCATTTACTGCATGTCACTCCAAACCACCCTTGAGCCCGTCACCCTAGCCATAGTTTCATTTTTCTCTGTTGGTGTTATGAGGGAAAAACTCTCTATGGCTAGGGTAAACCACAACAGACAGGTATGACTACATAAATCAACTCAATTCAAACATATGTTATATAAACCAATGTGCAAGTGAGATAAGAAAGAGGCCTACCTCGTCCAAACGTTTGATTATGTCCACCGTTGAGCACTTCGACCCAAAGCTTTATACCTGCAACAAATTCTCAACAAACAAGCAGAGCAAGCATATAGTGATAATATAAAAGGTTAGCACATTAGATAACTTAATCCAATAATAAACATTACAAATACACCCATGGATAATAATCATATATTTGCATGATATCAATTGGACGGGAAAGGAGTATTTCTATTAATAAACGATCAATAGAAGTGATAACATTACAGACTTTTGTGTCGGCACGGTTCAGAACCAAGAAACTAAGTTCCTTCCAGCTGGGCCTCCACCACTTCAATCTTCCACCAAAGGCAATCTCATAGAAAGGAGACAATGAGGTTCTCCAACAATAAGAGAAGAGCTTGGGGGATGAACGTTGTGTTCATACTTAAAGGAAAAAGGGATGCAGACTCAACATGAAGTAGTAATTTCTCTAGAGTAACTTTGCTCTCAAAGTTGAATGCTTTCTCCTCTTTTCCATAGCTCAGAATTGGCTCATTTATAGCCTTCAAATGGAACTGAAGGGATGATTTAGAATGTTTCTAGTATATGGAAGGCCAAGGATCAGAGATATCCTATAGTGAAATGGAAACCTGACTCCTTTTTTGTATTTTCTGGCACAAATCCTGATGTACGCGTGTTGTAGTGGAGCAGCCTACGTATACACATGTTATGTAATAGGCAAGGTGCATACATGTGGAAAAATTTGTATTTTTAGCTCTGGATTCACCAAAAATGGATGCTAAGTCTGCATAGGGAAATGGAAAAAGGCCCTCTGTGCAAGATTACATAAGGTGAGGAAAATCTTGATATAAAAAATGCCCTCTAATGTGTGAGATCAAAGGAGTATCTTCGATGGTTGAAATACATTATAAACAACCCAGAAGTGGAGTGATGGGGACCCAAATGGAAAGACTAGTTGTTCCTTACATCCTGTACTGACTTTACATACATGGTTGCTAATAGAATACACTACAGATCCATGTGGAAAATATACCAAACAAGTGTCTGTGGCCATGAATAGGAAAATGCAAATGTGGGTACATGCCAAAAGTTTTCATATTCATGAACAAGGTCCAATAGAACCCGTCTCAAAACCAATCTAAATATATATGTATACAATGGAGTACAATCTGATCTCCCATGATCACTGAAGTCATATAGGTACTGGTCCAAAAAGGAAGCAACAACTCAGGAAAGTTGCAGCCACATAATGATGTCTTCAAGTCTTATACACAATCCGCCAAAGGTGCAAGTCTACATCATGTGAATAAAGGAGTTGAGGTCAAACACAATGAGACGTCATTTGATTACTGGTCATTAAGGAATACCATTAAAAAATGTGAGACAACCTACCGATAATGAAAGTAGGTATCAAGGCACCGAGTACATTCCTACAAGTGTGAATAAAGGAGTCGGTGTCGAACACCTAAGGAATCCATCGATCAAGAGACATTGAAGTATTCCCAACTGTCGATGGTGAGAGAGCCTACCACTAATGACTACAAGCCTCAAGGTACTCATAATAATCTAGGTCCCATATCTAGAATAAATGAGCTAAAGTCGATGGAAAGAGACCCGGTGAAAGGAGAGCATTAAGGCATCTCTCATAAGTCAGCATGAGGAACAAAGCATGAGCTTCATAATTTGGTGGAAATTGGATGAAGAACATGTTCACGAACCAATGACCCTGTGTGTCTTTTGCATGTTCTAAATGCAAGAGGTACACAGAAAAGACCCTCTAGATAGAAGCCAATGATGAAAACTGTTGACAAAGGCGAGGAAACCACCAATAAGGCTAATGGCATTCAAGACACTACATGAATCCCAAAGTGTGAATAGATGTCTTATCTTCGAACACAAGGTAAACCACCCAATCAATGACCAATGATAAAATGTCCACTGTTGGGTTCAAGGTTACCTACCAATGATGAAAATAGGGCCAGGGTGCATGATAGGACTACAATATCATGTGACTCTGAGACAAACTAAGGGTGTGGATGACATGCAAAGTCAAGAGTTATGAGGAGTGGCTGACACAGGTTGATAGACTTCCTTTGAACAAGAGAATGAGACATATGGTAGACTCCGGCGACATAGACTCAATGATGAAACCATGAGATGCAGGAGGCATCAATAATGTTCTCCATAGGGACTAGAAGAGTAACTAGTCGGTAAAAAAGACTCTGTAACGAGCTTAGATTCCTAGGGCCATGCTAAACCCAAAATTATGGTGACAAATGGACTCAATAACTTTGTGCTTTGTTCAAAGGAGACACCACTCTTGCCAATATAATATAATACTCCCTTCCTGCCCATCTTTGTTTTTTGTTTTTTCATTTCAAATGAATGCTATGATACAAAGGAGGAAACGAGTGTCGCAAGTAAGAAAAACTAGTTCCAGTAGTGGAACATACCTATGCTCAATGTAAGGAAATGCATGCAGGAGATGGACACTCGAGGTGATGTTCCCTCCTGGGTATAGGGTGTCAAATTGTGAAGGATATAAAAAAGGATCTTCTTGGTTGAGGATGCAAAAATTGCTGAGGCAAACGATTTATAACACAAAGCGAGAACCAGCTAAAGGCTCAATACTGCAAGCAAGGACATGAGATGCAATCACAACTTGACGCCAAAAAATGTCCTTTTTTATGTCTTTTAGTATACCTAGTGTGAAAAGGGGTAAACTTGTACCAAATAGACGTCCTTTCTAATCCGATTTATGAGTGTGAAAGAGACAAGTTCACTCGGTAATATTTTTTCTTTTGAAAATGAGTCGAAAAAGAGATTAACTAAGACTCACGACCTTTCCAGTCCAATTTAAGAAGTGTGAAAGGGACAAATCACTTGACAATATTTTCACTTTTTATACAAGTTGGAAAAGAGATTAAATCAGGCTCATGGATGTCATTCTAATCAGTATGTAATGGGGGAGGCCAAGGCTCCTATACCGAGCTTATGTGGATTGTCAGTATCTTACGAATAGCTAACAAAATCTTGGGAAAACCCAAAGCTCTCCAATTCAAGGAGGATAAAGTGCTAACGGATTATATAGTTTCTGTGATGGTTTGAATAATGTCTCTCTTACTGGAAAAGACATAGGTGGGGGTATGGGATACCCCACAAGGCCATCCCAATTGAAGGTAACCTCTTTGAGACTTGGAGGGAGAGTACTCAGGGAGAGAATAAATCTCTCTCATTCAGAAGCGGAAGGATCAGGAATGTTGATCACATGACTGAAGGATGCATCACCCTCCACAAGGAGGGTGTGATTGACCAGAGATTGCACTGGTATGACCACCTCTTCAAATATAGGTTGAAGAGGATGCACGGTAACAGGGATAGGGGACACATCACCCTCAACAATGGGGGTGAGGTCAGGAGAGGATAACACTGTGTTGATCGAATGAGGAACATGGTGTGGGGAAACCACAGATGTATCAGAATCTGAAGGTCCCTTGGGTGAGCCCCATGCTTCTGGTACCTTAGCAGTAGCTGGGAATAAATGAGTAAGGTGATTTCCTTCGCAAGTCCTGCAAAGGAATTTAGGCTTACGTCTGAGTTGTATAGGCTTCTCGATGCCCCCAGTGTCGTTCACAACGACTGGTGACATACTCTCGTCTTGAATAGAAGAGGTGAGAGAGTCATCTCCTACATGATGAATAGAGGTTGGAGATGTGACATTTCTATGATTCATGGTGAATAGGGTGGTGCCCCCAACATGATTGGTAGAGGTTGGGTACGGGTTGTCAACATAATTTGCAGAAGATGTTGACCCATCTCTGACATGACTGGCAGAGGTTGGTTATGGAGCACCAGTATTACTGACAATGAATGGGATGGTGGTGAACTACGGAATTTGATGCCAAGGTCCAAGGAAATATTGGCTTAGAAACATTACAGGCCAGGAAGGGTCCTGGTTTACCCCCTGTCCCTACCCAGAAAGGTGGTATCCTCTACAAAAATGGTCTGAAGAGGCTTGTACGGGCATCATCACTGAAGTCTGCGAGGAGATAGAGGTATGATAATAATTATTTGAGTGAGGATATATTTTTCCCCCTTGTGAAGGGGTCCCATAAAGAGGATAGCTCGAACCGTAAAACTGATTCTCCCCATACGAAATACCTGGGGGCACATGCGAACCTGCCATGGGAAAAGTATTCGAAGGAATTGCCATGACGGATGAAGGATACATGGATGGGGTATAATAAGTAGAATAAGCACCCATTTGAGCACTGGCTCCTGAAAGAGCATAGCTAGTACTGGATCCATAAGAAGGAAGGTTCCAACCTCCCATAGGGAGAGTTGGATGAGGAACCTGACTCATATCAAATGAAGAAACATGCATCAGAGCCATGGTGCCTCTAAATCCAGCGTTGGGATTCATATACGTGGACCAGGGAGAGGATTGCATAGGTGAAGGAATATCAACAGAAAAATAACTAGACACACAAGGCACATAATGAGTGTTACAGTTATGCATACCACTATGAAAAGCTAAAGGATCGGTCCCCATGGGATGAGTAGGCATCATGGGGTGGGTAGCAGTAAACGAGGGAGCAAAAGGAACTCCACTATCCAAGATAATGAAAAATCAGTATAGACTCCTAAGGCCGACTAGTAATCAAAGATCATACCAAAAGTCAAATGGCCAATATGCATGCAAATGGGCTAAAGAGGCTGAGTGTCCTCCCTCCTTAAAGAAGGTATGTCTCACCCAAGAGGGGCCTAAGAATCCCTGCTAAATATCGGAGGTAACATAATCAGTTATAGGGGCCCTCTTGGGCTTAACAACCAATCGGTCAGACCCCCCCGGAGAGGTAATATTCCATAAAGGTTGTGTGTTTTCCGACCCCTATCTGACCCAAGGTACTTGCTATTGAAGGAAAATCTCCCTGTGGATAGGTAGATCTCCTCAAAGAGCTAGAATCTTAACTCTAAGACAGAAAGTGCTTATCATGGTCACTGACTTCCTTTTAGATCTAGGTGGACTAGTGTGTAAGGAGGAAGGAGAAAAGAAGTACCTTTTACCGGCGTTTGTCCCTGCACGCTCCGAGTTGAGCTCCAATCTTTCGCTCCTTGATAAGTCCTGTAGACAAAAAAAGTACGACTACTTCCTACTCTATCAAGATTAGTCCGAAATAGATCTATCTACTAAAGAGACAAATTCATGTGAGATTGAACATGAATTAGAAAGAAACAGGCCAAGCAAATTATATTAATGAGGACAAAACACTGCTTACAGCCATAGATGAATTGTAGCAGTTTCGTCAAGTCCCCCTTGTCTACCCTTGCTCAAAAGATCAATGATATGAATGATGATAGCTTCACCGATTGCTCCCTATGAGATCATAGGTCTCTTGCCTCCAAAATATCTTTGTTCCAACACCACTTATAAGATCATAAGTTTGGTGTGATTCTCCTTTTTCAGTCCTCTTTCACCATTAGAAAGCTTTCTTATATAGCCTTGGAGAGGCTTTAACCACTTGAGATATCCTTGGGGAAGTTGAGGATTTTCCTCTTTCAGTTGAGGATCTGCCCTAAGAACATGGCTGGACTAGGGATTCGAGCTCAACTACCTTCTAAGAATGAAAAGATCCTTCCCCCATTCATCTCAACAACTCAACTGCTGCCTAAAATAGGTAGCGCTCCCTTAAAAGGGCCATCAGAGCATTGTAGCACTCCCTAGTAGTGTTTAGGGTGTTGGAAAATGTTTAACAGGCAGCATATGCTTGTCATTGATGGAAAGTATAGCAGTGATGATGGCTTGAGTACAACACCGATGATCAACATGCAAATAGAAGATAAGTCCAGGAAGATCGAATGATCGAAGGCAACACTGGAAAGTACAACAGTGATGATGGCTTGAGTACAACAGTGATGATCAACAGGCAAACAGAAGATAAGTCTAGGAAGTTCGAATGATCAAAGGCAACGCAACATTGATAAAATGATCGAAGGCCCGAGAAGCATTTTTTATCGTTGGATCTCATTCAAAATTCCCAAAAGAATGAGGGCCATCAGATCAGAATATAGACAAGAAGAGTGTTGAATAGGAGGACAGATCTCAGACGTTAGATCCAAGCACAAGACTCGACCATCATTGGATCAAGGAGAACCTTCACACCTTTTAAAGTATAACAAGGAGAAGCGGGCATAATCGCGACTTAATCTGAGCCGTCAGATCGAGGTTGAATTTGGACCGTTGATTCCAGTCCATGTTGGAGTTTTGAGGATCGTGAGTTGAACATGTCAAAGATTATTAACATCATGAATCCCGATATCATGATATATGAAATCTCAATGTAATATGAGTTGTCATATCAAGCTTTGATCTGGACCGTTGATTCCAGTCTATGTCGTAGTTTTGGGGATCACAACATGGAGTGGCAAGTAAACAATGCAACAAAAATGCCGATTTCATGATATGCGAAATTGTGATTCAATCGCAGTCGTTGAATGAAGCTCTGATCAGGACCGTTGATCCCACGCCATTTCGAGGTATCGGGGATCACGACTTGGAGAGTCAAGATGTCTCATCTCCAGACTCACGAAATGCGAAATCGTGAAAGCGCCTTATGCATAAGGTTATGGTCATGGCCCATGGTCACGAGAAGGGAAGGAGTCAGTCCAGATAAGCTCCATTTCGAGGTTTCGGAGATCGCGACTTGGAAAGTCGAGATGCCTCATCTCCAGATTCACGAAACGCGAATTTGTGAAAAGCGCTTTTTCCATAGGCACTTGGTTATGACCTTAGTCATATTGGGGAAGGAGCTAGTGTAGAAAATTTCTGTATGGGAATTTCGGAGATCATGAAATGAAGTGTCGAGACACTCAGCACAAAATTGCCGAATGCCAAAATGTCGAAATGAATGCAAGATCCCATGGATTCAATCCAATGGTACAGGAGAATTTGAACAAGATCAAAGGGATACTATTGCACAACACAGTGAAACTGCTTGAAACCATTGATGGTTTCTACCAGAGGATGTGAAGAGACTTTGATGTGATTTCCAGAGGAGCTGAAGAGTCACATGGAATCTGCCAGTGGAATGAAGATGATTCATGGAGGAAATTGACAGTTGGATGAGGGTTTGAGCTCATAACTAAAATAGAAACGATGAGCTCGACTGTAACAGAGAAGATGAAGAGTCTCAACTGCCAGAGAGAAAAAGGAATCTTGGCTTAACACCTAGTGATGATAGACACAGGGGTTGAACTACCAGAGATGTTGAACAGTCGCGATGATGATCATGCAGAGCACTTGAGATGTGGAGGAGATTGGCGCAGTATGATCATGCAGAAGAATGGAGAATATTGCATGGACAAGATGCACAGAAGCTATATATACATGGTACAGAGAAGAGAAGGGGTTGTGGTTGCTATTGGAGTTTTTGTGGTGGTTGTTATTGAAGGTGATTCATGTGTGAAGAAGGAGGAGAGTGTAGCAGCTAAATTGAACATAAGAGGAACTGTGCAGTGAATGGACATGGCGCACAGAGAATAAAAAGCAGAAGAACAGACAACGCAAGTCATGTGTGCAGAAAGACAATGAGGCAGACAGAGCAACGAAATGCAGTAGAACAGTGATGAGTCTGGTAAGCCATTGTTGAACATCATATCACTGTAATAAGTTTCAGTAGCAAATAGTTTTTATTTCAAGGTGGAAGGGAGGTGCTAGGGAGGATTGTTGTCCTCATAGTTTCAAGTGGGTGCTTGAACACAGGGAGTTGTAGCT
>SNQJ01S0144834.1:0-15473 GCA_010110895.2 Picea sitchensis
CACATGTAACCGTAGGCTAGGCTTAAATGTCAACGCCTCTCACAACTCGCACCTTCATGGGTGTGTGAGTCGAACTCTTGTGCCTCCCGTTATGATCTTTCGAGACGTGATAGGTCAACGCTGAGCTGACTCCTCCCTCAATGGACTTCCTCTACTCGAAACCTCGCAACCTCGCAACCTCGCCGGTTGAATCGTCGAGCTTTCACCCTCCTATTCCACGAACTCCCGAGATGCAAGAATTCAATGGAGTGTCAACTCCTATCTCCAGGCAACGCATGTCCACCCGTCAACCACGCGCGTCCCACCTTATTCTCTACCACGCGACCACGTGAACCTCGTCTCTCGGCACTTCGCGACTCGCGAATCCTAACGCCAATACTTCAGGACTTTTCGCGGCGCGATCCCAAGGCTTCGTGCCACCTGTATTCCACTCACCGACCTCGCTATGGCCCACACTGTCCTCCAACTGTCGGGGTATCGCTTCTCACAACTCGCGACCCTCGTGGCCAAATTCTCGAGCCTTTTCTCGCGAGGCTCCGATACACGATCCCACGTGCGGATCCAACGGTCCTCCCGCGATCCGGATCCAACGGCTATTTTCCTTCTCGCTTCTCGCGTCCTCGTGACTTGGAGTACCCAATATTTGGGCTCTCACCTTGCGAACTCCCGAGTTCGCAAGATATCTCGATCTTTGCCCCTGTCCTTCTCAAATGGACGACTCAGATCGTTCCTAACCAAATCGGGATTTCACGTAGCGCGATTTCCACACTCCTGTGTCATTTCCAAAGGAATTTTAATCCTTATGCACATTTTTCCATATCCGACGGTCACGAGGGCTCGCCTTCCCTCCCAAACAGATCCTAGGGTTCTAACACCATTGGTGTAGAGACCTGTCTCCCCGTGGTCGTAGGCCACATTGGCTGCAGTTTCACTGCACCGCTAAACTTCCTGAGTTCTTAATAAAAAACACGTCAAGTGTCTCCTTGACGCCTCAGAGCAAACCAGGGTCCGAAATTGGTCCTCCCGACTCAATTTCCCCTCGCATTCTCAGTCAAAAGACCGCTCCACTGGCCCATCTAGGCTCAGTGTCGAAACCTTCGCTCTGATACCAATTTGTAACACCCCTTTTCACTCATCTACCCAGGGATGCTACACACTGTTGGATAGTTAAGTCAAATTTATCTGTAGCATACCTTGGCTACCGTGTAAGTGATACTACATGGAATAACACATTCTCATTCATTGTTAATTGCATGCATTTAAGAAATGAAATATGTTTATCCTCAGAGTAAGCATAAGATTCATTTTAACATAAAAAATCCATGGCAATTACATTAATCCAGATACACAGCAGAAGGCATGATCATTTTAATACACAGAGATACAAAGCATATTGATAAAAATGTGGTAAAACATAGTTAAACACTTATCTTGTAACAATGGTGAAATCCACCAACCAAGTGCAGGCCTTCCATGAACCACCCAGCCTTAGACCACACTACTCGTCAACTCAGCAGTGGATCACCCCCGAGCTGGGACTGAGCTCCACCCCAAGGCAAGGAATTCTAGGCTAGGCTGAGGTTACAGGGAAACAACATAGAAGTATCTGGAAAGGTTCTTCCCAAAGATGCCATCTTACGCCCACTACTACCAGACTCTCATTCCCCACATGCTTGTTCCACCCGAGAGTATACACCTTCACACGCACAGTCCATCGGTGCTAAACTCCCTCTCTGGGTCTCGGCAACAGGCCAGATCAGGAAGTCTCAGAGCCTGAAGCTGGTGCTGGACACTTTCTGGAAGAAGCATCTTCCAACAGAATCCACCTCCCTCACCTAGAGAGAGATCACACACAGGCACAATTACCACCTGAGTTCTGGACAACAACTCACGCGCTAATCCATATGGTGTTGATTTTCATAATTTGTGTGAGAAGCAATTTCCGCAAGGAATTTACACAGATTCTCTCCTGCGGAATGGGAGGATGAATCTGGCTTTTCAGCAACTGAACACAGTCTTCTCTGCTCTCCCCACAGAAGGTATACCCGGGTTTTCAGAGACATACACAAGCTGTCCCCTTTCTCCCCTTGGCAGAATGGTTGTTTCCCATCCGCCCTGCCCAGGATAGACTCTCTCTCTGGTGTCGGGAATGTGTTGCAGACAATCCACGCAAGGGTCAACACAGGTTCAGACGGTTCAAAAGATGTATGAGGGTGTTTCTGCAGGGGTCAGATCCGTTCCCCCTGGCAGTCTGTGAGATGAAATGGAGAAAAGAACCCCCAACACGGCTCATCGCGGCTTTCTATTGAATGGTCAGGGTTGACACTTGTCGCCCATGCGACTGCATGCGTTTCGGCAACGTGTGTGCCTCCCACCATTTGGAAATCACATGTCCTTCAAAAGGACTTAGGTTAAAACATATAATGCACTTATCTTTCGGAATAATATTAAAATATTATTCCCAAGGCTTAAGCCCTCTAGGCTCAACACTTATCCCCTTTTTCCCACCTCCAGCCCCTTTTCCCTTGCCCACTCTGTGGATGCTCAGTCCCCCTTCACTCATTCATCGTGGTCGGTCTACACCTGGGGTGTTTATATTTTATTAATCATTCTGCATACATACAAGTACTTCAACAGGCTCCTGGCCTTCAACACTTAGGCTCCCTGGCCCAACAAACACATAAGCCTACCAGTTATACAAAACGTGGTTCACCAGCCTATAAAACATAATTACAATTCCTTTCAAAACATGGTTTACAACGGGGCTCGGCCTTGGGGACACTACAATACCTCTACTCCTCCTGGGCTTCATTTCTCAAACCCCTTTCTCCTTAGAGGGTTGCTTCGACACTTAGTCGACTTTTGAATCTATGCACTCCTTGCAACAGATCTTTTCGTCCCTTTACGAGAAAACTCAATCTATTTATCCCAAGCTTTTTGAGTCAAAGACTCTGTCGACGCACTCCTTACACCCAGAGACACTCTGAACCTCGAACTTTGTCCCTTTCGACAACAATTCACTTTGAAATATTTGTCTCGTTAGCCACTAACATGGCCCATACAGGCTCAATGTTGTAACCATGGCTCTAATACCATATTGTAACATCCTCGGCCATCCACAGACTGGGTAATGCTACCATGCAGAATATAAACTTATATGATATATATGCATTTTAATTGAAATAAAACACAGAATTACTGCTACGCGTTCAGATTCAAATAAGATTAACAATAAATCCTCATGCAATGGAATACATGATAATATTCAAACATCAGTAGCACAAACATGCATAAAATACATAATTAAGCACAACAATGATACTTATCTTTTAGCTAGAGTAAATACACCAACTACGTGCAGACCTTCCACAAACCTCCCAATCTTAGATCGCGCTGCTCATCACTCTCAGTAGTAGGTCACCCCCGAGATGGGACTAAACTCCACCAGGCAAGGGAATTCTAGGCTTGGCAAGGACAATAAGAAAGTTGCACAAAGCAACAAGAAGGATATTTTATCCCAGGATCCACTTACGCCCACAACCCACAGACCCTCATTTCCCACACCCCTGCTCCACCACAAGAGGATACACCTTCACTAATACAATTCCATTGGCTAGTACACCTCCTTTACCTTGGGCTTCAACAACAGGCTGGACCAGAAGTATCAGAGTATTATAGCTGCTACGAGACTCTCTTCCAGGAGAACTCACTTCCTAGCAAACTCTCTCACCTAGGAGAGTTTCTGACAGGCCTGACAACCCGATTCTTCAATTCAGCTCCTAAGCAACACTGCAACATCATTCATCTAACATCTGAGTGACGACAATAATAGGAATCGGTTATGGACACCCAAAATGGCAACGACTAGACACTAAGACACAACACGGCTCAGGAAACAGATGGGAGCAACCCAAAAATGGTTAAAGTACGGACTCGGCTTTGCAAGAGTGGATAGGTTGGGTTTACAGGACACACAAGTCATATTTTCCCTCCCCCAATAGGTTTCTCAGATGTGCGAGGTTATGTAGAGGGTAGACGCAGAGGGCAGACAATGAATCGAGAATGGAAAACGAACCCCCTTCCCGTGAGTGATATTCTCAGCGGTGTGTACCATGCGTAGGTAACCAGAGGTTGACATCCCAAGCCAACAAGTTCAGGCGGAGGATGCTAGAATTGGGAGCGAACCCCTTCCATGGTTTGACTCTTGGGTTTTAACTACATGAGCCCAAGTCGACACTTGTCTCCCTGGAGATGCATGCACTCCACTTAGCATGTGTTCCCTTTCCAGGAACTTAGGACAACACTCAACATGTCCACCTTAGCCTTCAGGAATTAATATTAAAATATTATTCTTTTAGAGGTAAGCCCCCTAGATTAGCCCCTAGACCCAAACACTTAGCCCCCTCCTTTGCCCAGCCTTGTGGAAGCTTAGTCCCCCATCACTCTTTTTTCATGGTCGGTCTACACACAACGATGTGTATATTTTTGTTAATGATTTTGCATAATTACAAATACAAAACAGGCTCCTGGCCTTAGCATCCTAGGCTCTCTGGCTTAATCACTACATAAGCCTCTTAGCTTATTATAACTCAGCTCACCAGCCTATCAAATATGTTTACAATTCATAATTACAACTAGGGATCTACCGGGGGATATTACATTATCAGTCCCCTCTTCCTCCTTGGGAGGGCTCTTGAGTTCCCTAATGGAGATCTCTTCTTACAATGGAAGAAAAATGGCAAATGATGAAGAAAATCAATGCCTATTCCCTCAAGAGGTGAGTGGAATGGCCTATTGCAATGATGCTTGAATACTCTTAGGAGAAAAGAGGATTCTTAAGGGAGAATTGAAGCAACATAACAATACTATGAAGATCATGGTTTCTTAGTGCACCCATGGCCTCCATTTATAGCATTTCTTCAAGGAAAAATTCAACTGGTTCTTAGTGTGAACAAGGGGCCCTTTAGGGCACCCTTTGGTCCTTGACCAACCCCCCATTCGGATTTTTCTCAGATCTGAAGGTCAAATCAAGTTTGGAGTTGGTTCATAAATGGTTGGGGGGGCGACAAGAACCATAAATGCATAATTCATAGGAGTGCGCAGCTTTTCTCGTACACAGTCACGCATATGGCACATTGTGCACTCTACGGGTTTCTTTGGCCCGCGCATTGTGCACGCGCTTCCTTTAGTGAGTTTGTGCATGTCAATTTTTGCCCAATTGTATGGTTTTTGCCTTTTGAAAATGCATTTTGGTGTTGCATGTAAACTAATAGTTGTTGGCATTGTTGTATTTATGTAACCATTTGTGTGCAATGTTGCGGACGAAATTTCAGTGATAACACCTGCTGCAAGGGAAAGGAGGGTTTGGCACTTTGTTTGTGAGAAGGAAAAATTATATGAGTTTGAAACACTACTAGATGTTGAGGAGAAAGGTGAGTGAGGCAGCAAAGTTGGAAGTCATGGCAGCGGTTAGAGCAAGGTTTCCTCTTAGGTATATTGCTTATGTTGAATTTTCACTATGTGTTAGGCTCAAGCATGAGGTTTATTTCATTTAGAATGTATTTGACCCATAAAAAAATGCAACAACACCATACACAAGTGTTGCAATAACCAAGATCACAAGAAGAATAACCATGCACAAAAAATATCCTGGGAAAACCCTTCTCAAACAAGGGAAAAACCCAACAATACTTTGCTATATTCTCAAGAGAATATCCCCTTACCATAAACCCTAGATGCACACAAGAGGGTGCTCTACAACCTTGAAACTAGCACCCAAGAGAGGTGTGCACTTCAGTCGTACAAGTAGGTTTGAAATTTCTGAATGAAAAGTGACAAGTGTGTGTTTCCTCAATGGGGAATCACCTCTATTTATACAAGACTAGATACAACAATAGGTGTGTCTCTTGGCACAATAGGGCCGACCTCAATAATTCAATAATATAATTAATCATTACAATAAACATTAATTATCTTTCACATATGGTGGGGCTGACTTGTACTCTTTACATCACAATTAGGGTTACAAGTAAATCTTACACTCAAACAATATAGCAAGGGATCCACATGTCCACTAGTGCTCAGCCACTAGGGACACGTCCACCTGTGCTCAGCCACAGGGACGCCATACTCAACAGATCTCTATCTCAATTGAGTCCACAAGAGAATCATTTGGAATACCATCTCAAGCCCACTCAACTGAGTCCACAGGAGTACAAGGCAAGAGACCATCTCATGTTGACTCAACTTAGTCCAAAGGAGTACAAAGCAGGAGACCACACATCAACCCAACTCAGTCCAAAGGAGAATGATACACCCATCACATGGGAACACCCAACACATGGGCTCTCTCATAGGTCGAATCAACTAAGTCCAGAGGAGAACGTATCCCAGAGAATGTCACATGACGTTGCAATCATCAACAATCCCTCTCATCTATGGAGGCATTATCCACTAGGCCAAGTCTCTCACGAAAGTACTTGAACTTCGTCATGGCAAGTGGTTTGGTGAAGAGATATGCAATCTGCTCAAGTGTAGAAAGGTATTGCACGTGTACTGATTTCCTCTGCACCATATCTCTGATATAATGGTATTTGATCTCAATGTGTTTCAATTTATCATGAAACACATGATTCTTTGAGAGCTTTACACAAATCTGGTTATCACAATGAATAATAGTGGAATCCATCTCATGACCAAATAAATATGCAAGGAGCTTGTGAAGCCACACTGCTTCGCGTACTGCCACACATAATGCTATGTACTCTACATTTTCAGTACTCAAACCCACAGAGCTTTGTTTCCTACTGGACCAGGAAACCATGGCAGACCCCAAGGTAAAAAAACAACCAGGTGTGCTCTTCCAATCCATTGTGCTCCCTGCCCAATCTGCATCGGCATATCCCTGCAATCTCATGTCTACACCGAAGGCATATCTCAGGCCATATACAACTATGCCTCGTAGATATCTCAATACATGCTTTGCTGGTATCCATTAAATCTGTGTCGTTTGACTCATAAACTGACTAAGTACATTCATTTTTGTTGGCACAGGGGTAGACCCAAGCTTCAATGCTAAAACAATGCACCAACAAAGCCCTAACTACCGGCCCTTTTGGCAACACCTGCGAAGCAGATGAAGTATCGCCCGAGGTAGAGGTAGGGGTGGTTGCAAGACTACTTAATAAAGCACTCAACATCGTTAATTCCTCAATATACAATCAATAACCACTTCACTTATAAGACAAAACTTCGCAGTATTCACACTAATCCAGGGTATTCAAGCACTTAGCATATACAAATGGATCAGAATGCGCATATCAAGCACTAAGCATGAAGATCTAGATCAGATCTAACACTCCAACATATAATAAGCACCAAGCATGAATATATCTATCTAACATATCATAGCATTTCACATATAATATGTAAATACATCAAGACAAAGCACAAAGCACATCACACAGGGTTTATGTGGTTCACCCCCACCCTGGGGCTATGTCCACCAACTCTTCTTTATTGTCTTCAGTCGATCAGTTACAAGAACAGAGCCTCAAAACCCTTACTCCGAACAGGATAGAAGATCTGCGCAGCTCGCTAGATCCTTCTTCCTTGTGTTACAACCCAAAGCCTTCTACAATCTTTCACAGGGACTTGCACTCAGCTCTACAAGTCTCACACAGTATGCACAGAGCACTTACAATCCTTTGATCACATAGATCTAGTACTTAGCCATTCATTTTTCACTTAGCACACCGGCCTCTATCACATAGATGCAATACTACTTCTATCTAGCCTAGGCATCTATTTATATACTACAAAATAGGCCTAAACATGGGTAAACCCATGGGTCGACATCCCATTCTTGTTACATATTCCCAAAAACCCAAAAAGGGGCCAATATCCCGTGATCTCCACTTTGACTTGCGCTCCTCCTTCGACAGGCTGTCGAAGTCCCAAAATAGGTCAACATGACCAAGAAACTCCCAAAACTTGGTCAAGGGCCAACAGGCCCCCAACAATCACCTGTGACTTGTCCCGAGTCACTCAGGTTTTAGCAGTTATGCCTTAAACGCCTTGAGCTTGGATCTAGTTGCTTTGTTGTGGCCTCTTGTTCGGTGAACTTCTGGGTCACTGTTTCATTCATTGGCCCTTCTAGACATTGTTCTACTATGAGGATGAACTGTTCTAGTTCTGCTCATTGGCTCTCAACCTATGTAAACAACAGACATGCCTTGTCTTGCATATGTTTAAGTCATTGAGTGACTTCCATCACTTTTCTTTGAATCATATGGATCTGATGATGAGATGTGCATTGTTATTTAGATCTCTTCATCCTTTCTACAACTGACAAGGCCTTCAACTGCGCCTGTAGTGTATCTGCGTTCTTCTTTGCTTCTTGGAGTTGAAACTCTAGTGTTTGTAATTCCAGGTTTTCAATGATTTTTTCGTAGGTCTGGGCGTTGCGGTTACTGAGTTGCTTGCACTCCAAAGAAAGAGATTTTAATCTGTCAACTGCACTGCGAGTAGTTGCTTCTCGCTGGTCTCTTATCTCCTGGGGGGTTTCGGGTACAACACAGAGCTGTAGATCTGCGATGCGCTGCTGGAGCTTCTGGATTACCTCCTTGAGTTATGCCACCTGCTCTGGAACTTGTTCCTCGATCTGTACTTCAACGACTGTCACAGAGCGAAGTGCTTTGTTGACCCTTTCCTTAACTTCAAGTTGCTCGATGAGCAACTGTTCCTTGCTTTGTTGTAGCTCTACTTTTTCTTCATCCCATTTCGCTTGTAGAGAAAACTTTTCCTTTTCTGCAACACTTCTTTGGTCCTCAAGTTCTTTCTATACTTGCGCTAAAGCCTGGGTGGCTTGTGTTATCTCTTTGTGGGCTAATCGAAGGTGAGCTTCAACTGTGTCAGCAATGCGATGTAATTAGGTGACCTCATCACCTAGATCTGGTGTTCCAACTGTCAGGGGTGTAGTGGATACTACGCGGCTTGACTATAGTGCCTGCTGCACTCCTTGGAGCTCATCCTTAATGCGACTAAACACCTCCTCCTTCTTAGCTTCTTGATTCTCTTCTATCTCTAGCGAAGCATCATTCAGTGTTATGACAATGAAGTCGAAGTCGTCTGATGTGAGGGTGGTCTCAAATTTGGTTCTGATTTCTTTCATTTTCTTTCTTGAAGAAGGTTTCAGAGGGGAAACCTTCCTTTTCTTTGAGGGATCCTCCTCATCTCTTGGCGATGTAACCTCACCTTTCATCTGTTCGACTTTTGTGCCATCACCTCCTTGCTTTGCTAAGATGGACGTGGTCTTCATGGATGTGTTATCTAAATCATCAACCTCTTTAGTCTTCTTTATCTTGCTAGGTCCGGCTGTATCCAACACAATTTCGGGGTTGTCAACATCAGACATTTCTGTGGGGTTTGCTGGAACAAGGAGGTCCGCTGACCATTCCTTGGTAATCTCCTCCAAGTCATCTTCTGTTAACTTGTAGTATGACTGTAGTTGTTGTTTATGCTCATCAGCGCACGCTATGATATTGATAAAATGATGGTCAACGTTGAATTTCATAAAGGGTCTAAACCTGTGAAGTGTGTTCGGGGTTATGCGAGGCATGGCCTGTATGGCTACCTTCAACTAGTTATAATACATGTGGAAGAATACATTTGATTTCCACTGCTTGTTCATCTCGTTGGATTACCACAGCGTACTAAACTTCGCAGCCAGAGGTTCAAATGGATCGGTGTCCAGGAAGGTCGCACCTTCCAGCATCTCCCATGCGATGAAAGCGATCAGGATAAGAAGCCAACTGAAGTGGAATTCATATCCCTGATCCTATGCTTCCCTACAATCTAGTTCCAGTTGGTTCACGCGGTACTTCTCCCAATTCATTTGTATTCCCTCCACGCACTTCCCTGCGAGGTTGACTACAAATCCAGTTACTTGGGTCGGTCGTTTCTTGCGAACTAGCTTGCCTGCAATCATCTGATAGGCAAGGCACACTGCTCCGCTTTGGATAGAGGCTACCTTTTAGCCTCACGTTCCCTTCTCTACATCGTCGTAAGTATCCTTTATCCTCTAGGCAAGAGCGTGATCTGCGGTCTTTCCGAGGTAGAAATCATGTGGGTCAAGGCCTTGCATGCTAAGCCTTGTGATCTGATTGATCAAATCCAGATCCACTATGATGCGACAGTTCAACCATAAGTATCCTCCATGATAGCAGGACAACAACAACTTGATGCACGCGTTCACTTCTTGATGCCTCCCAAAGTGAGGAATCTTCATTATAATAAGCAGTGTGGACTGCGCGAGGTTCATGGTCCATGACTAAGGGGTAATCTTTGAGTTATTTCCTTTGGTTCTCGTCAGATACTTATGCGGGACGAGCATGCTATAAACCTTCCTGTTGCCGAGGTTGAAGTCGCTAAACTTCAACGCAATGATCTTATTCTTGTCAACAAGAACTGTGCGCACTTCTTTCAGAAGGTATGCAGTGACCAACGCGTATTCAAAGTCTCTGGGCACACTGTCTTGGTTTATTGCGCCACTCAGAGGTGGTAGATAAGCATGTAGAATACTCAAAATCAGCTTAGCATTCGTGATATCATCCCTGTATTTCATTTTTTTCTCAGTAGCTGGTCGGGACGGTCCATCTCGAGCAGTGGACAAAGAGGCATGTAGTCCTCTCATCGATGATTCTTGTACACCTATAGACACTCCGCTCTCCGACATGATTCTCTCTGTCATCAAGTCGATCAAAACTTCCTTAGTGGCTTTCTCTGTAATGCTCAATGCTTCCGACATACGCACTCGGGGTAAACAATTCCTGGGATTGGGGATCAACTCAGACATGGTAATGAGATAGAGAACGAGAGAAAAATGATCACTGTATAAACTCGGCTTAGGTTGTGGGCTCAAATTCTCGATTGGCAAAAGTGTTCTCGGTGCATGGTGCGATGAGATAAATAGGTAATTCGAGAATGGTTGTCTTGAAACGGGTATGAACCTTCATTAACTCTTGTTCGATTTGTTATGGCGCGGTCCAATAGTTGGATGACGAACCTTTATTTCTTTTCTATCCATTTGGAGCTTAAGTCGAATGTATATATCGATCCCAACAACTATAATGCTTTGTCATGGTGGAGTGCCATGTGTCTCTATTTTGATATCTCAGCGAAGCTCCAATTCTGCAATTTTTCTTTCTGCGAGGTCTCCTCTAGAACCTCCTGTAACCTTTCAGTATTATCCCTCTTCTTTCTTAACTTTCTAGCCTTCTTTTCAGTGAGCTTCGTCTCAATAATGCTTCTCTCATTATGATTCTTATCTTCTTTGGTCTTAGTTACTTCGCGATGTTGAAATTCTTTCCTAGGGTTCCTGTATAATACTTCTTCTTTGTCTGGGATAGGTAACTCAATCTTTTGTGGATCCTCTAGTGTTCTCTTAGCTTCGACATCCAAGTTGCTAGTATTAAATATCTGTGATCTGCACTCATGTTCCTCAATCAAGTGAGCGATCCTTCTGTTCCAAAACTTCTTCTTCGTCCTTTTGTTTGGCTTGATCTCTATCAATCCAAGGTTTTCCTATTAGCATGGTAAACAAAGCATTGTCTTCAACAAATTTAATAATCTCAAAGTCTTCTTTTGTCGAAGTTCCATTGATAGTCATAGGTATCCGAGCGAGCCTTCCACATAGGTTTACTAGCTTTCCTCTGAATAAACTTATTCCTCCTAGTGAAGGAATCATAACAGGCCTTCCTATAGCTTCTTAGGTTCTCTTTGGCATAATATTCATTTGTGTTTCCTCATCCAGAATACAGTCAATGTCGAAGTCTCATATTCTTGCTTTGATGCATTCCTTTTCTTTGAAGATCTCTGATAAGCTGACATGTCGATGGTCATTCAGGGTTTCTTTCATCTGTATCAATACTTTCTCTGATTCTTTCTGGGGTTCTACCTTTTCTGGATCTGCCTTAGGGTTCTCTTGATTCAGGTTCATTCCTTCAAGCTTAGCGATCATTCTAGGGAAATCCAATACTTCATGGTCTAGAGCTTTACATAAAAAAACAACTAGGTCTTCCACCAGGGCATTCCTTAGCAAGATGTCTCGGTCTTTTGCAACTGTAATAGAGGGTTAATCCTCTCTTTCTTTTAGATGATCCCCATCTTCTTTTGTACTGCGCACTAGGATCATGGGAGCTAACTTGCAACAAATTCTTTCTAGGATCCTGCATCCATTCATTAGTCCAAACATCTTTTCTATGCATAGGTATAACATATCTTTCACTATTCTTATCAGATCTACTCATATCAAATCTTCTTTCATATATTAATGACCTAGATTTCAATCTAGGATAGACTCTATTAAACAGACTTAGATCCATATTCTAGAAACAAAATTTTCCTCTTATCTTACTTCTACAGAGCACAAAGCTTTCATATCTTAAAACTTTTAACTATTCTTACCTTTATCAAAGCACAGAGCTTGCAGATCTTACCTCTTTTAGTCAGAAATTTCCACTTTTACCTTTCTTAGAGCACAAAGCGTTCAACGCTTGCTTCTTTTCTTCAGATTCGACCTTCTTTTCTTCAGATTGGTCTTCTTTCTTTCAGATATGTTCTTCTTTCTTTAGCATAGATCTTTATAAGTCAAGTAGAAGATTGCGCACTAGGGCACAGATCTACACACAAAGCTTTCACAATTTCAGGATGAATCTTTGCACAGAGCTTCCTCTTCCTCAGTTCCCAGCAATCACAGTTTCAGGTCCCAACAACAGAACCATTTGTTGGCACAGGGGCAGACCCAGGGTTCAACGCTACAACAACGCACCAACAAATTCCTAACTATCGGCCCTATCGGCAACACCTGCGAAGCAGATGAAGTCTCACCCGAGGTAGAGGCAGGGGTGGTTGCAAGACTCAGGTGTCTACAACCTTAGTTGGGACACATATATGTGATTGTACTACTTAATAAAGCACTCAACACCATTAATTCTTCAATATACAGTCAATAACCACTTCCCTTATAAGACAAAACTTCGCAGTATTCACACTAATATATTATATTTAAGCACTTAGCATATACAAATGGATCAGAATGAGCATATCAAGCACTAAGAATGAATATCTAGATCAGATCTAATACTCCAACATATAATAAGCACCAAGCATGAATAGATCTATCTAAAATATTAGAGCATTTCGCATATAATATGTAAATACATCAAGACAAAGCACAAAGCACATCACACAAGGTTTATGTGGTTCACCCCCGCCCTGGGGCTACGTGCACCAACTCTTTTTCTTTATTGTCTTCAGTCGATCGGTTACAAGCACAGATCCTCAAAACCCTTACTCCGCACAGGACAAAAGATCTGCGCAACTCGCTAGATCCTTCTTCCTTGAGTTACAACACAAAGCCTTCTATAATATTTCACAAGGACTTGCACTTAGCTCTACAAGTCTCACACAGTATGCACAGAGCACTTACAATCCTTTGATCACATAGATCTAGTACTTAGCCATTCCTTTTGCACTTAGCACACCGACCTCTATCACATAGATGCACTACTACTTCTATCTAGCCCAGGCATCTATTTATATATTACAAAATAGGCCTAAACATGGGTAAACCCATGGGTCGACATCCCATTCCCGTTACATATTCCCCAAAACCCAAAAAGCGGCCCAAAAGGGGTCCAAGATCCCGTGATCTCTGCTTCAACTTGCGCTCCTCCTTCAACAGGCTGTCAAAGTCCCAAAATAGGTCAACATGACCAAGAAACTCCAAAAACTTGGTCAAGGGCCAACAACTGCATAGCATATATCAGGTCTGGTGTTAACTAGATACATCAATGATCTAATCAGCTGTCGATAAATATGTGGATCAATCTCGCCTAAATCAGTAGAAGCCTCATTCATTTTCTTCAGATCCATCACCATCGGTGTAGGCATGGATTTGCAGTCTATCATACTAAATTTCTTCAATATCTCCATTATATATTTTCCTTGACTCAAGAAAATCTCATCATTCCTCTACCATACTTCTAGTCCCAAGAAGTAGTGCATCATACCAAGATATTTCATCTCGAATTCAGAAGTCAATGCATGCTTGCATTCAACAATAAGACTTTTTGAACCGGTGAGGAATAAATCATCAACATATAGGAATAAAATCAGGCACTCATCACCAACAATGTGATAATATTTTTTTGGATCAACAACACTCTTGTTGAAGCCCAAACTCATTAGGAATCCATCCATCTTCTCGTACTAACCTCGAGGTGCATGTTTTAGTCCATACAGGGATTTCTTCAACTTGCACACATGAGACTTCTGCTCATGTATCACAAATCCTTCTGGTTGCTCGATGTAAACCTCTTCCTCAATCTCACCATTGAGAAAGGTTGTCTTTACATCCATCTGAGGTAGTCTCCAACCCATGGATGCTGCTAGGGAAATGATAGTACGAATGGAAGTGTATCGGGATACAGGAGCAAATGTCTCCTCATAATCAATTCCCTCCACCTGAGAGAATCCTCTGGCCACAAATCTCACTTTGTACTTCTCGAAACTTCCATCAGTTGCATGCTTGATCTTATAGATCCACTTGGAAGTCACTACAGGGTTCCCTTCTGGTCTCGGAACATTATTCCACACATCATTCTTCATGATGGACTGATACTCTTCTATCATGGAATTTTTCCATACCTGTTGACATGTTGCTTCTCTATGACAAGAAGGATCAATATCAATGATGTGGCTCATAGCTTAAATGTAGCTCGAAAATCTATGTGGTATATTTCTCTCTCAGAATGTGCCTCGAGGAGTTGCATGTCCCTCTGCCTCCTGCAGAGTCTGTTGAGCTTAGGAAAGCCTTTTATGGCCTACTGCAATGTCTATGGGAACATCAACTGGAGCTATGGGATGAACTGGATCAATTGGATCAATGATTGTCTCCCTTTGAACTCTTGAAGGGGGAGAAGGTACTATCTCGCTGCCAATTTCCATCTGAGATTCTCTGGATCTTCGAAAGGTTTTTTCTTCCTCAAATGTGACATATTTTCTCACCTCAATCTGTCTTTGACC
Organism: Picea sitchensis; assembly: GCA_010110895.2. Classification (NCBI taxonomy): domain Eukaryota; kingdom Viridiplantae; phylum Streptophyta; class Pinopsida; order Pinales; family Pinaceae; genus Picea; species Picea sitchensis. Next base: position 15,088 of record SNQJ01S0144834.1, read on the forward strand.
AGGGATGTAGATCTGGTATGCCTTCGAATATTTACTGTACCCCACAAATGTACCCTTTCTAAATGAAGGGTCTAGCTTCGTCCTTTTCTCCTTGTGTATATGAAATTACATTGGACACCCAAATATCTTGAAGTGTCCAACCTCAAGCTTCACTCAGGTGAAATCTTCTTTGGAAGTCATATTCTTCAAAATATGATGAGGATTGTTGTTCTGAACATACACTACTGTCATGGATGATTCTTCCCACAAAATCATAGGTAGATTATGATCATGTATCATTGCTTTGGTTGCCTCAAAGATGGTTATGTTATTCCTCTTTGCAACCCCATTTTGCTGAGGGTTATAAGGAACGATGTACTCCCTCTTGATCCCTGCCTCAATACAAA